>NQVE01000012.1:0-172833 GCA_003260385.1 Cuscuta australis | reverse complement strand
CGCTGGACGCCATCTCTTCCTTTCGCCTTCTTCACTACTATTCGTCTACAACTCCGCTGCTCACCCGACTCGTTCTTCTTCCTGTCCAGGTCAGTTCCTTCTCTCGCCGCCATGATTGTCTCGGATTCCGATTCGGCTACCCCATCGCGCAATTCTCGCCAAGCGGCCAATCGGCCTCTGACCGTAACCCCGCCACACTCCATCACCCCGGCCGTCGTCGTCGGCCGTGCCTGGCCACAAACGGCGTCGATTGAGGAAGCAATACCCTTCCTCAACTCCGGTAGATGAGGCTCAAGGGTTGAATTGGACGAAAACATCATGGCGTTGTGCCATTGTCAAATTACTGACCGGGGTTCGCCGATGCCACTGACATGGTTGGACCCTCCATCGAGGTCATGAGACCCACCAGTACTCAAACTGCTCTAGAAGCACCGTTGGGGTTCTTCACGGTCCATCTGGCGTCTTTGAAGAAGGGGCTGCGCTTCCCACTCCACCCGTTGTTGATCGAATTCCTCAACGTGGTGGACCTTCTCCCGTGCCAACTGGTCCCCAACTCTCACCGGTACATCGCCGGTTACCTGGTCCGGTGCAAAGATGTAGGGGTGAATCCGACCTTGGACCATTTCATATTCACCTTCAAACTGACCAAGGGCCATAAGGATTGGGCGTCCTATGCCAGTCTTTCCCAGAGGTCCAGTAAACTCTTTGCTAGTGATAAGAAGGGGTCAACCAAAGATTGGAAGCCTTTCTTTGTCTTCGTTTCGACGGGGCCCGAATCTCCTTTCACAGGTTCAGGGCGCCCTTCCTTCCGTCGCATCCCACGCCCCCACCTGATGCCACCCTTTTGTCTATCACTTGCCAATTCTGCAATAAGGGAGTTATGAACATCAAAGAGGTGGTGACAGAGGAAACCCTTGCCGGGTTGGGGTTTGAGTTTGTTCAGGATGAGCTTCGCCACCAACCCAACCTACTGAGGGACATCCCCGGGGGGCATCAGCCTGACCAGCTGAAGGACATTCCTGAGGAAGGTCTTGATTGTGGTCCTTTTGGTAGGTGACCCTTTCTTTTGCCCAGATGTTTAGTTTATCTTTCCCAAGGCTGACCATTTCCTTTGTTTCCAGTGGAATTACAAGATTCAGGAGAAGAGATGGACAGCGATCTCCTGCTCAGTCACTTCACCGCAGGGAGGAAAAGGAAGAGGGAGACGAAGGGCCAGGGCAAACGTTCTTCATCCCACCACGAGGAGGGTCCTTCTCGAGAGCCGGTCGTAATTGTGGTGGAGGACCAAGAAGATGCTACCCAGGAACCGGGTACCATGGCTGGCCAGTCCCCTCCACACCCCGTGATGCAGGGTGGCGACCTCGCTGGGTCGTCTCAGGGCATTGCCTTGGAGCGACCTCCATCACCACCCGTAGTGACCTACGAGGTGGCGACCGGGGGTCGCTCGACGAGGCTCTGCATCCTCCCCTGCCCCAAAGCCTAGGGGACGTACAGCTGGAGACTCTTATCACTCTGCCTGCAGAAGACCAGGCTCGTATCTCGGCAGGCTCCGAGGACGACCTTGACAACATGGTCCTTTGAGGCTCAGTCAGGTACTGGTCTTGATCTTCTATGCATCACTCCTTTTCTTTAGGCCCCTAACCCTCACCCCTTTGCGCAGGCTACGCTGGGGATGATTGAGGTGGTCGGCCGGAAACGGGGTCGCCAGGCCGCCGCGGACGAGGTGATGAAAGCAGCCGAGGCCAAGCAGAAGGAGCTGCAGGAGGAGGTCGCCCGACTCACCAGGGAGTTGGAGGAGAAAGAAAATCGCTGCGCGGTGCTTACTGTGGAGAAAGCTTCCTAGGAGAACCGCTGCGTCGCCCTTGAGGCAGACAAGGCCTCCTTGTCCTTGGAGGTAGAATCTGTTTCTGCTTGAGTGGTCGAGCTGGAAGGGGAGAAATCTGATCTGATCCAGCAGTTGGAGGTGGAGAGGAGCGGTCGGGTCCGCCATGCAGAGGGAGCGGTAGAATCCTTCAAGTCCTCTCCTGACTTCACGGTAGTCGCAATGGAGCGGATGGAAGAACTAACGGCCGCTTGGCTCAAAACTGAACCTGGGGCCCAATGGATGGTCAAGGAGGGAACCAAGTCCTTCAATTGCGGACTCTTCCATGCCCAACAGGTCTTCCACAACAGGCTGGCCCAGCTCCCTAAAGGATTCTCTCTCCCCGACCTTGGCTTCCCTCCTCCCTGCCGCTCCTTGGCCGAGTTTGACCCCAGTCCCTATCTGGACGGGCGGGGAGCTCGAGTGCGTCGGAAGAGGAGGAAGAAGAAGAAGTGGAAGGTGGTCAGAGCGACCAGAATCCAGAGGCCAGCTTAGCCATGTCCAAAGCGGGTGGACCCTCCGGCTCGGCCGTCTAAATCCCCCATTGTTCCCCCATAGCTTTACCAACACTTGCCTCTCTCTTTTCCTTCGGAATGATTTGTCGTTTTGATACAATGCTCCTATGTTGTTTAATTTTCTAGATTCGCCATGTGTTTTCTCTCTTTGGCGCTTTACTTCAGCACTCTCTTTTTTGATTTAGCTGGTTAACATGTATGTTTTAGTTTGGGCCCAACTCCTAGTCCCGGCCCGTTTACCTGCCCGGGCTCAATCCCTGGATTGGCCATCGTTCCGCCCAATTGATCCAATGCCCTTCACCGTTTCTGATTGGACCTTCGCGCGGCTCAAGGCTGCTTTATCGGTTCGGCTGCCTCGAGACTTGACCGCCTCTTCGGTTCCTTCGCCCTGGCTTATTTATAAGTCCCCCTGGCCTCTACTCTGCTCCATCACCAAATATCCCCTTTTTCTCCATTCTTGCCATGTCTGAAGGAATTCCTGTTTCTCTAGATCTTTCCGACGGGCCGGCTCCTTCTTCGCCGGAGCCTGCCTCTTCCCCCAAGTCAGTCAATTCCAATGACTGGGGGGGGCTTGACCCTTATGAATTCTGTCGCCGGTTGCCTCGCCGGCAGTGGCCGTCGGTGAAACCGCCGCCACCACCTCCAAACCCTTATGAAGACTTTAATGAGGCGTACGAGGCCCTCTCCGCCGACCGCCTGCCTGACGGGCGGATTGACTGGGATGCTCCATGCCCCCTCCATTCCCTGCAATGTATGGCCTGGGAGAGCTTTCAAGATGAGCACTTACCCCTCCTGGAGCATGAGTGCGCATATTACGCAAGTTTTGAGCGATGGACTAGCGAAAGTCGCACCAGTTCGCCGGTGAGGCCTTCGGAGGAGGTTGTGTTAGGGGAAGAACTGGGTTCTCCCCTACCCCGCCCCGCTTGCCATTCACTTCCCCAGAAGACCCCTAGGCGACTTGAAGTAGCTCGGGCGGCTTCAGGATCTCCGTCCTCGCCTAGGTGATGCTGGTTGGGGTTCACAGAGAAGTGAGCCGTCCCCCGTCCTTCCTTGGTAGGAGAAGGGCGGTGGGTTTTTGCCGAGGCTGGGGGCGACCACTCCCGTTCCATGTTGGGGAAGAAAGGTGGTCGTCCTAGACGGCTGGTGATCGGAGTTTTGCTTGCCTATACAGCCGCAGAACTACCTTTCAGACCTGCCTGTCCCCCCTAGACCTTCACTCGCAAAGTCTTAGATTGTTGTTTTTCATTGTAGGAGATGTATGGGGAAGTATCCTTCCTTACGTAGAGATTGTTCTCAACTGTACTGTAGTAGATGCAAGAGATTATCCTTGAAATGTAATGAACATTTCTGTGAATGTATTTTGATGTTACCTGTTTACTTACAAGTTTCACCTTCTTCTCTTTCGCATCCTACATTTGACGTTCCGGTTCCCTCGGACTTGAATCAGAGAATACCTCGCCTCTTTTGACTTAGCCACTTTCGGGTTACTTTGACCCTTGTGGCGTCGCCATACCCCCAAGATCCCCTGGTCGCTCATGCGATCAACAGATCTTGTGTTCCAGACTTAGCCGTTCTCTCAGACTTTCTTGCCACGGCGTCGTCTTCAACCTTGGTCGCCTGACAGGGTTCGACGCTTCACCCACTACTGGGTATCTTAGCACGAATCACCGTGCAATTTTAGCGATCGATCTCTTGTGGTCGCTCCTCTTTTTTTTTGAGAATTGGAGACAAGATGTGCGAGAGAGCTGGATTTATTAAATCTCAAAAAAAAGACATGGCTGGAATACAATCTATTGATAAAATTTAATAAGGTTGGCGGCATTCCATACTCGCGGAACGTCGCCACCGGTTGGAGTCTGCAATCTAAATGTCCCATCGGCCAACACCTCCTTTATGATATATGGCCCCTCGAAGCTTTTAGCAAACTTTCCTCCATCGGTCGGCCGGCTGACCTCCCTTTTCCGAAGGACCCAGTCGCCCATCTTGAACTGCCTTGGTCGCACCCGCTGGTCGTGATATGACTTGACCTGCCGGCGGTAGTTTTCTGCCCGCATATATGCCCTTTCCCTTCGCTCATCAATGAGGTGCAGCTCTGCCCTCAGGTTCTCCTCATTTCCTTGAGCATCAAACGTCTCTACTCTATAACTTAACAACGAGGTCTCCGCTGGAGCCCTTGCTTCAAATCCATATGTGAGCGAGAAAGGGGTTTCACCTGTTGCCTTCCTTGGAGTAGTTCTGTAGGTCCACAATATATAGGGCACTTCTTCCACCCAGGCATTTTTGCATTCCATTATCTTCTTCTTGAGGCCATCCATGATGGTACGGTTGGTGTTCTCAACCTGCCCATTGGTTTGGGGGTACCCGACCGCCGCATAGCTGTGTTTTATGCCCAGCTCTGTAGAAACTCATTGAACCCCCCGGCCTCGAATTGGGTTCCGTTGTCAGTGATGATCTGCTGGGGCACCCCGAATCGGCACAAGATTTGCTTGGAAACAAACTTTGTCATCTGTTCCGCAGTGATGGTTGGCACGGGGGCGGCTTCGACCCACTTGGTGAAGTAGTCAATCGCGACCACCAGGTATGTGTTGTTCCCTGTCCCCCGAGGCAAAAATACCGACCAGATCGATGCCCCACCGGGCAAAGGGAATCGCTGTGCTTATCGGGGTATAATTCGTCGCCGGTCGCCCTGGCATCCTCTGGAATTCCTGGCAAACCTTGCATTTGCGCACGTACTCTGCGCAATCTCTGATAATCGTTGGCCAAAAGTATCCTTGTAGGGTCACCTTCCTGGACATCGTGAAGGCTCCCTGATGCGCTGAACATATTCCCTCATGGATTTCCTCCATTAACTTATGTGCCTCGCCCGCTCTTAAGCACCTCAACAATGTACCATTGTACGATCGTTTATACAGCCGACCGCACTCCAGCGTGTAGCTGGGTGCACGTCGCCTCACCACCTTTGCCGCGATTGGGTCGATGGGTAACGACCCGTCAAGGATGTACATGGTAATCTCATCAATCCAATCCGGCTCCTCTCTGAGTGTGATGATCAGCACTTGTCTGGGACTGATGCTTGGCTTGAGCAACTCTTCTTCCTGGGTCATTGCCTTAATATGATCCGGGGAATCCGGACCAAGCTTTGACAAGATATCTGCCTCAGCGTTCTCTTCCCGAGGGACCTGCTCTATCCGGTACGCCCTGAATGCTTTAAGCAACTCCAGGGCAGTGTCTCTATACTTCTTCATTCGTTCATCCTTGGCCTCAAATTCTCCAGTGACGTGGCCTACCACTAGCTTGGAATCGCACCGGACTTGGATTCGCTCAGCTTTTAATGAGGCTGCCAACCTCAAGCCGCAAAGCAGTGCCTCATATTCAGCCTCATTGTTTGAGACTTTAAATCGGAATCTCACGGAGTAGTATGCCTTGAACCCTTCCGGAGATATCGCCACGACACCTCCCCCCGAAGCATCAGTCGCGGACGACCCATCGGTGTACACGGTCCACCAATTCCCCTCGGGTTCTTCTCCACTAGATTCTACCTCCCTCGCAGTGCATTCTACCACGAAATCTGCTAATGCTTGCCCCTTTATCGCCGGTCGCGGCTTGAACTCTATTTGAAAGGATCCCAGGAACACTCCCCACTTGCTGACCCGTGACGGGGCATTTGGGCTTCGAAGAAGCGTTCCGATGGGAATTTGTGATAACACATGGACCGGATGGGCTTGAAAATATGGGGTGAGCTTTTTCACTGTACACACTACCGCAAAGATGGTCTTCTCCATGTTGGTATATCTCAACTCCGCCCCTCGCAGCACTTGGGCCACATAGTACACAGGTCGTTGTGCGCCCTCCTCCTCCCTCACAAGCACCGAGCTCACAGCTCGAGGAGAGATTCCTAAGTATAGGAATAAGGTCTCTCCGGGCTCTAGCTTCGAAAGCACTAGTGGGGAGAGGAGATATGCTTTTAACCCCTCAAAAGACCGTTGACATTCCTCGATCCAAACGAACCCTCTACTCTTCTTAATGGTCTGAAAGAAAGGGGCCGCTCGATCAGCTATCTTTGATAAGAAACGACTGAGAGCAGCAATCCTGCCGGTGAGCTGCTGGACCTCCTTTACATTTCGCGGAGGCTCCATCTCCAAAATCGCCTTTACTTTTTCCGGGTTAGGCTCGATCCCTCTCCGGCTGACCAGGAATTTACCCCCCTGCACCCCAAATGTGCATTTCTTGGGGTTAAGGCGAAGCTGGAACTTCTTCATGATCTTGAATACTCTCTCCAGGTCGCCAGCATGAGACTCCGTCCGTTTGGACTTGACAATCATGTCGTCCACATACGCTTCCATGCACCCCCCTAGTACTGGCGCGAACAGCTTGTTCACCATCCGTGCATAGGTCGCCCCAGCGTTCTTCAAACCAAAAGGCATCACCTTGTAACAGTATACCCCATTGGGGGTGATGAAAGCGGTCTTTTCTTCATCCGCCACTGCCATCTTGATCTGATGGTATCCACTGAATGCGTCCATGAAACTCATCAGCTCACATCCTGCCGTCTCATCAACCAACTGATCAATGTTGGGGAGAGGAAAAGGATCCATCGGGCAAGCTTTATTTAGATCAGTGTAATCGACGCACATCCGCCAGGTATTCCCTTTGGGTGCGAGGACTACATTTGCCAACCATTCCGGGTAGCGGACTTCACGGATGTGCCCAATGGACTGCAGGGTGGTCACCTGCTTGGTGACAAACTCTCTCCGTTCTGCGGAAAGGAAACGCTTCTTCTGTTTGACCGGCTTGTGGGTCGGATCCACTGCCAATCTATGGCAGATGATTTTTGGGTCGACCCCTGGCATATCCTCTGGTCCCCAAGCGAATAGCACCTTGAATGCTCGGAGGACCTCCAATAACTGCTCTTTTAATTCAAGCGGTAAGGTTTTGCCTACCTTCACCTTCCGCTCGGGCTCAACCGGGTCCAAAGAAACTTCCTCGACCTCTTCCGCCGGCTTAGCTCGGGGTCGCCCCTCCTCCTTCTGGATCGCCGCACAGATCGTGCTCACATTCTCGTCGACTCGGGCTTGGCTTTTGGTCGCCCTGACATAGCACGACCGTGACAGGCTCTGGTTCCCCTTTTCTACTCCCACCCCTGTGGGAGTGTTGAACTTTAGGCATAAGTGGACGGGGGAGATTACGCACTCCAGGTCCTCCAACCCTGGTCGTCCCAGAATCAGATGGTGTGCACAGTCGAGCTGTACTACCATAAATTCCATGTCGACCCAGAGTCGGTGGGTGCCATCTCCTACCCCGGCCTTTACCTTGATAGTTCCTTCTGCTTCGATAGTATCCCCTGTAAATCCTGACAGCGGCGTATGGATTGGCTTCAAGTCGCTTCGGGACAATCCCAACTCCTTAAAGGTGTTGTTGTACATTACGTTGACCGAGCTGCCCGTATCGACCAAGGTTCGGTGAACAACCACATTATTGATCTCCACTCTTATCACCAGAGCGTCCCTGTGAGGACTGAGGACTGGGGGATAATCCTCGTCTGTAAAGATCAGAGGTTCCTTCTTCTTTCGCTTAGGCAGCGGTGGCCTTTGTACCTCGGCCAGGTACACCATGTTCTTCCACTTCTTCCGGGAGGATACCGAATCTCCTCTAGTGTTTCCTCCCATGATGAACCGACACCCCAGGTGTCGGCGACCTTGCCTCTCCTCCTCATCTAGGTCATCACAATCTCGCCCTAGGTGCCGCCGTCCATCTTCTTGCCCCTCTCCTGCTGTGATCGCTGCCGTGGGGGCTGGCGGCCTCCTCCAGGTCCGGTTACTTGTGGACGGTCGCTCTGACCGAGGAGGTGGCCCTCTAGCGATCAGCTGATCCATCTCCTTCTTCAGCGTAACGCACTCCGACGTGTTATGGGTGCTGTTACGGTGGTACTCGCAGTATTTGGGTGCATCTTGCACACCATAGCTTTCCCGACCATGAGGAGGGGCCGGCAACGACTGTACCGCGTGAACGGGATGCCTGTTCGCATGATACCCGGTGGGGTTCGGCCCCTTACCATATTCCTTCCTCTTCTTTCCTTCTGCCACCGGTGGCCCGCTTTTCTTCTCCTTCCGGACTGGTAGCTCATCATCTTCCTCTTCCAGCGCCAGGTACTTCGCCCTGGCCAACATCTCTTGATAGGTCGAGAGAGGATTCCGTCGCAGCTCCTTACGCACATCCCCTTGGGGGAGTGCAGCTTGGAGCATGGCGATCAGGGCTTGGTCGTCCGCCCCTTGGACATCCCTAGCCTCCTTCTCCCACCTATTAATGAACTCCCGGAGCTGTTCCCCCTTCCGGATCTTCACATTGAGCAAATGCGAGAAGGGGAGCTTTTGTCTCCGGCTGGACGCGAAGTTCTCCAAGAACTTGTGGGCCAGGTCGCCCCACTTATCTATCGACCCCTTGGGTAACTTGTGAAACCACTCACAAGCCTGCCCTTCCAGTGTTGCCAGGAAGCACCGACACTTGATTTCTTCTGGATACGCGTACATGACCACGTTGGCCCCGAAACGAGCGAGGTGGTCTTGGGGATCGGTCGTCCCATTGTATGCCTTGATCTGGGGAGTCTTGAAATTATCTGGGAGAGGGCAGGACATTATCCTCCTGGAGAAGGGCGTTACCTCACTGAAGACCGCCTGGCGATAGGGGTTCTGGGCATCCAGCCGCTTCTCCAGTTGTTCGTACATTTTCCACAGCTCGGCTGCACCCTTATCCCCGACTGTCGTCCGTCGCTCCTCAGAACCGACCTTGGAGGTCGCTGTGGACTCCCCTCTCTTCTCCTTGAGCGTGTCTCTCAAGTCGCCTTTTCGGGCCGACCGAGTGTCCTGCAACCTTTCGAACGCAGAGGTCCGAGGTTTCTTCGACTTGGGATCTCCCAAACGGTCAAAAGCAGACATCCGCTCGAAGGAGGACGACTCATCCTCTTCTTCCAGCCTGGAAAGTGCATCTGCCATCATAGCCTTCCCATTGGGCTTGGTCGCCTTCTTCTTCTGGGACCGCCTCACTTTTTTCTTTTTTCCTTGGGAGCCCGCAGGTCCAGCCTTCTCGCCTGTGGGTCCCCCAGCCACATCTCCCACCACTACCTCGCGGTTGGGCGCAAGTGCGGCCAGCACCTCCTTGAATTGTTCGGTCGTGATCCCAACCCTCTGAATGAGGGCCTCAGCCTCCCCGGTGGTGATGGGGGGGTGCCGACCTCCGGTGGCGCTGTTCTCCCCCTGTTGGGGAACTCCGGTACCTATGTTGGCGTTGCTACGTGTTTGCACCATCGCCGTTGTGGAGGATTTCTTCCGAGTATGATTCTCGAACTCTCAATGGAAGCACCAATTTGATGGACAATAAATCCACCAAATGATCCGATTTACAGAGCGGATCGCAAGAACAAAATTAAGAACAAGAATTCGAGAATTGGATGTGTATTACTAGCTTGATTTAGCTTTTTTCTTTTCTTCTCCCCTTTCGGGTCCCTTCTATTTATACACGAGCTCTCAACAATTAAGGTGAAGCATAACCGATGGAGTCTAGCCCGCCAAGGGCGCGATCCCCTTTTCCCGGCCCCGTAACGGCCAATCAGCTCCGTCTCCTTCTCCGGACTGACTCTGCCAGCTGCGCTTGGCCTGAGGTTAACTAGGCCCAGCTCCTTGGGCCGGCCCAGCTTGAGTATTTCACAGGTGCTTGACCCGAAGCTGTTTAAATGGTTCATTTGGGCCGTCCTCTGGATATCGGCCCATCAGTTTTATAAATAGTGGTGTGCTTGGTGAACAAAAGAGACATGAGTTTTGATATTTCCTAATATCAGAACCATGTGTTTAGTGTTTGGTGAAGTCAAAAGAGATATGAAATTTGATATATTATAATATCATAAATCTCCCAAATGGAGGGTTTTGATATCTCTTGAATTTGGGAGATATTAATATTGGGGTTTGATATATCTCTCAACCGTTGATAATTCTTTGCCACCCCACCCCGGCTACCATTATCACCGCCAACCACTCCCGTTGTCGGTCACCCCGTTCTATCACTAAAACTTTTATGATTTTAGATCTCTCGAAACAACTTCGTTTTATATTTTAAAAACTCATATCATTTCTTCCAGAATTTAAAACTCGTATCTTATCACACCTCTAAAAATAACCAACGGACCCCTTACGTTTTGAAAAGAGAGAGTACATTGATGTCAATTTCTTAAACCATAGAGGATATTGAAATTATTAGGCTTAGTTTATAGTATATCTTCCTAGTTCACATAAACTCACACCATATAAATTTATTTTTTAAATTGTGTGAAAATCAAACAAAAAGTTTCTTGTAAATTTATCTTTTGAAAGGAACAAGTAATCGTACCTAGAAGTAAGTAAAGAGAGGTTGAAATTTCCTTGCATGAGTGGAGTGAATGTTTTCAATCAATTTGTATCCCCATTTCCCGATACAAAAAAAGAGTGGACATATGACTCATCATAAGTAAAGTGGAAGTCAAAAAGTATGGGAGAGAGGGTCCTTCCCCGCCACCACTTGGCTCTCGCCTTCGCCTATATATTTGGAATGAATTAATGAGAGATTCCGAGAACACAAGAGTGAATTGTGTCCGTCTTCTCTCACTTGTCTCTCTGTTTCGTAAAGGCCATCAATTCCCCCCCATAATAATAATAATAAAAAAAAACCCAGCGAGGAGGCAACTTGCTCTTCTTCCCCCCTTTCATCATCTGTCAGCCCTCATCACACAGGCATTAAATATTTAAATATCTGATAGGCTTGCTTTGCTTTGCTTGGGATCCATAATATATCCATGGAGCAGAAGAGCTTGCTCATATCCGCACTGGGCGTAGGCGTCGGGGTGGGGTTGGGTTTGGCGTCCGGTCCGGCCATCGGCAGATGGACGGGAGCTGCAGGCGCCGCCGCCAATTCAGCTGCCGGCGGCGTTACCGCCGACCAAATCGAGCTCGAGCTCCGGCGACTTGTCCAGGACGGCAAGGATGCCGACGTGTCTTTCGATAACTTCCCTTACTACCTCAGGCAAGCCACCTGGCGGCGTTTTAGATCCTCAATTTCTTTGTATTGTAATTTTTCAGCTTCCCCTCTGATCCTGAGTCCTTCCTCGCTGATCCAATTTTTCCTTCTTCTAACTTTTATTTGCATATAGCAATTTTCTTTTGGTATTCGAATGGAAAATGTTTCTAAAAAGTTCTTTGGTTAAGTGATTTAAGTAACCCTCCAGATCCCTACGTTTCCACAGAGTTCTTGGTATTCGTCTTCTTGCTTAAAGGCATAGTATTTAATGGTTGCTGGAGACCATGTCTCGAAGTGTTTTTGGAAACATTAAGTGCATTTCCGATCCATATATGCCTATTTTATTTGCATCAGTAGTAGTGTATTCATGTTTTGCTGCGCGCCTAGCTTTCATTTCATGTTGGTTACTAATTTGCAGTGAAAGGTTGCGGGAGTTACTGACCAGCGCAGCGTATGTTCATCTGAATCACATGGATATGTCTAGACACACTCAAAATCTCCCGCCCGCTAGTAGGGCGATATTGCTCTCAGGGCCTGCTGGTATGTATGACTCACTCTCCTACACCAAGAGCTAACTTGGGGCTTTGTGACTATCTATTCATTTTCTTTTCGCCAATGCAATATGTTTGCAGAACCTTGCCAGCAAGCTCTTGCAAAGGCTCTTGCTCATCATTTCAGGGCAAAATTACTACTACTTGATGTATCCAACTTTTCGCAAAAGGTTATGAATTCTGTAACATAAATTCTTTTTCAGCTGCCAGTGTCCTATTAGGTCTATTTACTCGTACTTTCTATTAAAAGTCGGGTGGGCCGAGAACAATGGGTGGAGTGTTGGTTAAAGTTAACCACTTGCATATAAAAGTCGGGATCCACAATTAACCCAAAAGCTTAAGCAGATGAGTAGGGCTTCACCCTTCTATATATGCTAGGGGTATTTCTTTTTATTTTCCAATGGGGGAACTCTAACAAGCCCTCTCAAGTGGTAACTAGCCTTAGCCTGACCTAGTTAGCACTTGGACAAATGGGTTTAGCATCTCAATCTCTTTATAGCTAGCCCACACAACGGGGATGGCATCTCAATCTCTTATAGCCAACTCAACCCCAACCACAAACGGGTAGCTCATTATCGTTAAACCCACATCCAAACAACCAGAAAGAATCGAACCAAACCTGCTTTGATACCATGTCAAGGACTCAAGGAACCAACTCAACCAAGAGCTCAAGGTTGTGGTTGTGGCCCATGAAAGATTTTTATTCTCTGACACTTTCTTTCTTTTGTTTTATGGGCTCATTGTCTTCAGGTACAAAGCAAGTATGGCGGTGGCATCAAAGGAGAGCCTGTAAGCAATTATAATCAACAGTTTTCTTTTCCACTCTCATTTGTGTATATTAGTTTTTTGAGTTAGAAAGAAACTTTGCACTTCATTTTCTTTATGCTCTACAAATTACAGGCCATCTAACTAGCATGTTACAATCTTATCAATTTCTATCTTTACAGTCCATCAAGAGGTCTCTGTCAGAGATGACACTGGGATATGTGTCCAATCTGCTTGGTTCTTTCTCAATCCTTCCAGGAAAAGAAGGTAGTGGAGGTAGATTAAAAGCCATGCCATTCCTAAAATACTACATTTATACTTTTTATAAATGTTTGTGTTTCACCTTTCAGGCTTACTAGTACCTAGGCAAACCAGTGGGGTTGATAACAAATCAAGGTATTTTTTTGTTCTACGCATAGATGAACATAGTATTATATGGGTTCATGGATCAATTCTAACCTTATTCTCTGGCTTCATAGGAATGCTGAAGCTTCAGAAAACACTCTAAAGCATCGCAGAAATGCCTCGATCTCTTCCGATATGAGTACCATCAGTTCACAAGCCTCAATTGCTACTTCAGGTTGGATATGAATAGATGTACTTCCATGTTCAGGTGTAGCATGCATAGAGTTAAAATTCCAGATAAGTAGTTGAACAGAACAAAAGATTGTGCAGAATGAACTATAGATGCCATTATGTACACATTGTTCCAAGTGCAAAACAAAAACATTTGGTCTGCTTGGGAACTTGGATTTGGATTTCAAATCTAAATTTAATTCGAAGTACGTGCTTGGGAATCCAAAAATTTTAGAATTGGATTCGTGCCAATTTCTCTATTTCTCAACAAAGCTCAATTACAAATCCATGCACTCCCCATTGTAATTTGAAATCGAAGAGTTCAAATTTTAGAATGAAATCAAAGTTCAGAAGCACTACCTTGTGTTATTTAACACAGTTATCTTATGAGTCCTCTTTTGAATTCATTAGCTCCTATCAGACGACATAACAGCTGGACATTTGATGAAAAAGTTCTCTTGCAGTCCCTTTACAAGGTAATGAATCTATTTCTTCTCCCAAAGTTACTGCATGGATTTCTTTTGCTCGTAGTTACATGTCTTAAATGCCGTTAACAGAGAGGAGGTGTGATTTTCAGGTTATGGTTTCGATCTCAGCAACTGAGTGCATCATTCTCTACATCAGGGATATAGATAGACACCTTCAATGTCCAAGGTTTCACAAGCTTTTTGAGAGAATGCTGAAGAAACTATCAGGACCGGTCTTGGTTCTTGGGTCTCGTATGATAGAGCATAATGACGATAGTGGTGAACTTGATGAGAAAGTCAGTCTATTGTTTCCATACAATGTTGAGATAATACCACCTGAAGATGAGACTCGCCTTATAAGCTGGAAGTCCCAACTGGAAGAGGATATGAAGAAGATCCAGTTTCAGGACAACAAAAATCACATCTCGGCGGTACTTGCTGCAAATGACATTGAATGTGATGATCTAGGGTCAATCAGTCAAGCGCACATCCTGCTCTTGAGCAACTACATTGAGGAAATTGTTGTTTCTGCAATATCATATCATCTGATGCATAACAAGGATCTAGAATATCGAAATGGAAAGCTTGTTATATCATCCAAGAGGTAGTTGCTAAATTCTCTTGTGCTGTTAAGCCTGTTATAATAATAATAATATTAATAATAATAATAATAATAATAATAATAATAATAATAATAATAATTGGCACATGGTCTCTTAGTCTGGTTGCATAAATGTTCTTGTAACTGCAATCTCCATGGAACAGTTTGTCCCGTGGGTTAAGCATATTTCACGAAGGAAAGAATGGGCACAGAGGCTCTCTCAAACTGGAAACAAATGCTGATTCATCAAAGGTGGGTATTGCATCTTGGCGTTCTGCATTTAAAAGTATATGTTTTTATAGTAGGGCGTGATGGTATTAAATTGTATGTTATTAGGATACTGAAGGGGAAAAGTCTGGAGACCCTGAAAGTAAAAGTGAAATTGAAAAACCAGTGAAAAAGGATGGTGAAAATGCGCCTGCAGCAAATGCCCCTGTAAGCTTAGTTTTTAAGCTTTAAATGCGTCTTATCCAACCCTTACTAAATGACAATCATATCATTTTACCCTCAAAGTTTCTAGTAATAGTAAGTTTGGTCATATATATAATCTTTCACTAAGTATAATTTCATCCAATTTAATTGTACCCGGATTGATTTAATCAAATTTTAAATGCTCTGCAGTATAAGATATGAGACTAGCATTGCGGACACAGTTCTACTAGTATGTACAGCTTTATTTCCTCAATGATATTTAGTTGAGAAACCATGTCTTAATCTTAGCTTTGGTTTCCTCAGGAAGTTCCTCCTGATAATGAATTTGAAAAGCGGATTAGACCTGAGGTAATTCCTGCAAATGAGATTGGGGTGACTTTTGAAGATATCGGCGCCCTGGATGAGACCAAGGAATCACTTCAAGAACTGGTTATGCTTCCTCTTCGGAGACCTGACCTCTTCAATGGTGGACTGCTTAAGCCCTGCCGGGGCATATTACTGTTTGGTCCTCCCGGTACTGGAAAAACTATGCTGGCAAAGGCAATTGCCAATGAAGCTGGTGCAAGCTTTATAAATGTTTCAATGTCAACCATCACATCAAAATGGTTTGGTGAAGATGAGAAGACTGTCCGAGCTTTGTTCACTCTTGCAGCCAAAGTTTCTCCCACAATTATATTTGTGGACGAGGTTGATAGCATGCTCGGGCAGCGATCAAGAGTTGGAGAACATGAAGCCATGCGAAAAATTAAGAATGAATTCATGAGTCACTGGGATGGATTATTAACTAAACCTGGCGAGCGCATACTTGTTCTTGCAGCAACCAATAGGCCATTCGACCTTGACGAAGCAATTATTAGACGGTTTGAGCGCAGGTAACACTCATAATTATGATAAATATGGATTACAATTTTCCCCTTTATCTAGTTATTATTTTGTGTAGACATTCTTGTTTAGCAGGGTTCTTTTTGTTTTTTTCCTTCTTCCTAGCATTTGATTGTTCTGAAAGTGCACTCTTTTTCGCATTTGGAAACAAAAAGGATATTTAAATATTTTGCCAACCCTACTATATTGGGAAAATAGTTTTAGTTATGGGTCCTAAAGATGAGAAATATCTGTTTTGTGGAGCAGAATAATGGTTGGTCTACCATCAGTCGAGAGCAGAGAAAAGATCTTGAGAACTCTACTAGCAAAGGAAAAAGTAGAAGACATTGATTTCAAAGAGCTTGCAACCATGACTGAAGGGTATAGTGGAAGTGATCTCAAGGTTTGTACTTGAAAAGACTTTATAATGAGTAAGCATGTTATTGTCTGTGACTGCCACTAATGGGCCATTATTGAATGCAGAATTTGTGTATAACAGCGGCTTACCGACCTGTGAGAGAGCTAATACAGCAAGAGCGGGAGAAGGATACGGTACTATATATTAATGATAACCTCATTTCTTTCTTTCTACTCGTATTAGATTTTAAATACGGAGTAATTTCTAATAAGTGGCTCACTTCAGGAAAAGAAGCACAAAGCTGAGGAAGGACAAAGTTCAGAAGATGCCTCTGTCAAGAAGGACCAGCCAGAGGAGAGAGTTATCACTTTGAGGCCTCTGAACATGGAAGACATGAAGCTAGCAAAGAATCAGGTAATTTAACCCCAATTTTGTCTGCAATAATAATTTCCTAAAAGCAAAAGAATATTTCTCAGAGACCAAAATCCAAGAGAAAGCAGCTCTCACTTTAAACAATGTTCATATGAGATTTTGTGGTTAATAACTCGGCCTTGCAGGTCGCCGCAAGTTTTGCTTCGGGGGGATCCATTATGGCTGAGCTCAAGCAATGGAATGAGCTATACGGAGAAGGAGGTTCAAGAAAGAAGGAACAGTTGTCTTACTTCTTTTAGGCACGCACTCATTTATTGGTGTACCATTCTTGTGATGGAGTGATATTTATGATGGCTACCTGCATATATCCCTTGAATCTTGGAGGTCCAATCCCTTTTCACAGGCACCAAATCCTTGGGTTTTGCAGTTCTAGCATCATAGAGATCTGCTGCATCCCATCATATTATGTTGTTTCATTTCATTCATATGCATAGTTTATGCCACTGTACTATATTCAATAGGGAAGTGTAATTGATCCCACCATATGTATTTGGAATTTTATGATGTTAATAGTCTGTTGGGTGTGAAGTCTTCCTAGTCACAATCTAGTTGAATTTGCTGGGAATGTTGTGTGTGAATCCCATACATATGAAGTTGTGCACTTGTGCTAATTAAGTGTTGTGTTTTTATATATATGCTGTGAAATGAAAGGTATTTTTATAAGTTCATTTCTTATTTTTACTCCCTCCCTATCTTTTGTTATCCACCTGTCTTAAAAATAAAATTTATTATCTCACTTTACAATTCACAAAAGTTAGTAAAATAAAAAAATATAGTCAATATTTGTTCATAAAAAAAAAAGTGATAATGCCACTCCGTAATGATGCTCCCTTTCAATAATCTTTTTCGACAAGTCCTAAGTTTCGATCATTATTTTTGACTTAAAAGATAGCATTATTAAAGAACCCAATTGGGTGACACTTATAATCCATTGGTTCAAAATATTCTAAAATAAACTTTAAAATTTTTTAATTTTTTAGAACATTATTTGTCTTATACAGAAATAAATTTCAATCACTCAACATTTTTCTTAACACTTTTCATAACCTCGGTAATGTCAAAGTGTCAATTCATGAAGAGAGGAGTTTATATAATTTGTAAAAGTTCGACATAAATATTTATTTTATATGCCACATGTCCTACAAATGAAGTTTCGATTTAATTTTTCACTGTTTCAAAGTGATACTTTAACCATTAACATTTAAACTTATACACATAAATTTTATACAAAATGATAAATCTATAAATCTCATTATGAGCAATTGGGTTACTTCATTATGACATCTGTTAAATTGGTGAGGTTCTATAGCCACTGAATTTCAGTGGCTTTCGAAGTCACTGAACAAATTGGGGCACCTACGGTGCTCTGTTCGCAAAATTGATAGTTCCTACTTCCTACCCCTCCTAATCCCCCTGCAAACACCCCCACCAAGTCCCGACCCCAACCCACCCTCCAACCATGTCAATTGCGGGGTGCAAGTTTAGTTGACTTTGGAGTAAAAAAAATTTACTCCAAAGTCAATTAAACTTGCACCCCGCAATTGACATGGTTGGAGGGGTGGGTTGGGGTCGGGACTTGATGGGGGTGTTTGCCGGGGAGTTAGGATGGTAGGAACTATCAATTTTGCGAACGGAACACCGTAAGTGTCCCAATTTGTTTCGTGGCTTCGGAAACCACTGAAAACCCGTGGCTATGAAACCCCACCGCAGTTAAATAGCTAGAATAAATACCCTATTGCAAAGCTTTATAAATATAAATTGTCTAAGCTTTGAGTCAATAGAAGGATGTTGACCCCATTGGTAGAAATATGAAGTATGTTAAAAGTGTATTGCAGAGAGAAGTCTACATTTTTTTGGCCAAATAGCATATGCATTGGAGTATTGGGGCACTAGTGCGTATTTCTATTTTGTTATTTTTTTTGTTTTCCCCTTTTATCCTTTATTTTTTTCTTTTATTACTCAAGGTTTTTCTAAATTACACTTTAAAATTGTTTTTATAGTATTCTTAAATTTAAAATTATTTTTTTGAAAAATAATAATTAACATATACTGCATCTGTACGTCTCAGATTAAGAGTTTTTATTTTTTCCGAAATAAAAAAGGGAAAACTTTTTTTTAATAAAACTTCAAAAAGTGAAGAAAAAATAAGAAATGAAACAAAACTAAAAAATGAATACCCTTTTTGGACATCCCAATTCTAAAGACATTTTTGGTGTTTTGAAAATTTCTTTTTGCACAGAGTATAAGACTCTTTTTTGCATATTTCAATTTTCTCATTTCATTTTTCCATAGTCTTTTATTTTTTTATTTTGGATTTTCTTTTTGAACTTATTACCAATAATATTATTCTAGAAAACAAAAAGTGAAAATAGTTAATTTGAGATAGATGGAGTGTATGTTGATTTTTTTATTTTTATTTCAAACTAGATTTCATACCCGTGCGATGCACGGCCAATATTTTACTAAATATATTAATATTTATATATTAAGAGTATCTTTAGTGAAGAAATGGTAGAGAAATGTTGATGCAGCTCGGGAAGAATAATTTTTTTTGAAAATGTAAATACAAATTTATGAAGGCAAAATATAAGTATAAATTCACATACAAATAGAATCAAATGGTGAATTACTCTTGGTGTACAAATAAAAATTGCTAGTGTAAATAAACTTCAATATCACCTCAATATGATCTATTAAAACAATGTTATTTACAAATGTAACATCTTTTGATATTAAACTACTTATTAATATCACCTCAAAACTACTATTTTGAGCAACTTATTTGCATTTTGCTATCTTTTCTAATACTCACCCCAAATACTAAGTAACAATAATAGATGTCAAAAGATGATATTGCCCATCTAAGTTTTAACATATTAAATATCATTATTATTCATTCTCATTTATTACATCCTACATCCCAATTAACATACTCCACTCACCATCAACTCACAATGGACACTTGGTTTTATTTTTGTCATTAAAATGTATGAAAAGTCAACTTTGAAATTTTATTCATAGACATAAGAATAGTTGTGAAACTAACCATAAACGAACAAAATGTAAGTGCTTTTTGAGCAAAAAGTGTTGAATGTTTCAGTATGTAACATTAATGTTTTAAACATATTGGGAAATTATTTTCTTTGAAATACCAGCTACTTATTTTCAGTTATTGTAAGCTTTAATCACATCGTACTTAAAGACCTAGGTGCAAAACATATTGATTTTTCCCAAAAGAAAATGTTTCAGTGTGTAACCATATGAATGTTTTAAATATCAAGCAAATGAAAATAGTATCTTCATATCACATTTAAAGTAGAGCGCAACCTATTAAATATTCATAATTTAAAGGGGATGCAATAAGTTAAAAAAAATCTTTTCTAAAAAATATTTTCATAAAATAGGTGATCCAATAGTTACTAACAGTTATTTGATCCAAATTACAAAATCAAAGCTTAACCTAGATGAATAGAGTAATAAAAAGTAAATTAAACAAATCCAATTGATAATAACCAATCATTAAGGCCCAGCAACAATTAAACTAACATAATTGGGTAGTTCTATTCATAGTCTAACAAATTCCTCAAATTCTTACTTTGAATTTTACGAATCTGGCAGCTTTCCCTGATAAAACAAAGCACCAAAAATCAAATTTAGGTGATTGCAAATTAAAAATAAAATCCATTTTTAATAAACTGCAAAACTGGTATGGTTTCATATTAGGTGGGGATAAAGAGAGAAAGAAAGGGAAAACTTGGGGTTCAAAAACTTGGGAAAACTTTAGGTTTAAAATTTACGCTGTCAAGCTCATTTTCAACATCTTAATACCAAAATTCTGTCATTTATATATTGTTAATCAGATGCAAACAAATGCAATCAGATTCAAAAAAAGATTCAGGTCATTGAAATCACAAAACTCATTTGTACATCACAAAGCTCATTTCTACATCACCAATCAAAAATATTAGATTTAGTTTGACTCCTTGAGTATAAGCAGACCATACCCCTACCTCAAAAGCTCATTTCTCCATCAAGAATAAAAAAAAATTAAAAAAAGGTCAAAATTTTGCTAAGCTTATCACTTTTTTTCTTTGCTTCCCCACAAAGTAAGAAGCTCATTTCTACACCTAGAATCAAAATCAAGAAATAGAAAAGATCAAATTTATGCTAAGCTAATAAGTTTTTTCTTTTCTTCTGCAGAGGAGAAAGCTCATTTGTACATCAAGAATCAAAATAAAGAAATAAAAAGCTCAATTTTCTGCCAAGTTCATCAATTTTCTTCTCTCACATTTGTCAAATACATTTTTTGCAGAACAGAGTGTATCTATAATCAATGATAAATTAACAATTGAATTAACAAATATATAATCATGTTGACTTTCATTCAATGGGGTGAAGAAAAAATGGGCAATGGTGCTCTGCCAACTACCACTCGCAAAGGTTGAGGTTTGAAAAAGTGGCACCCGAAAGCAGACATAAACTTTGTATAGAAAATCAATACTAAAACTCAAAACTGTATAATAGCTAAAAGCCGAGGAGGATGATGGTATCAAATGAAATTGTATCTTAATAACCATGTTCCTCATTGTACTTGCTGTAATGATTCTTAACTATTACAATTGAGTTCAATCAGATCATAGTTTTAACTATTGTAATTCAGTGCAATGAGCCAATGAGAGTCATCATGCTAGAAGTGATTAAAGAGACCATAGTTTAAACTATTTTTAAAAATCCATTTAGTCATTAGCTTTATTTTCACTAAGGTGATGGAGAAGCAACTGTACCTACGAAGTATTTTTTTTTAAATTCACATATTAATTCTATACACCTTAGTGAACAAACAATATCTTGAAAGAAACAAAAATAGTACCTTTGGAGAAGTTCATGGGGCATTATGACAAATATTTTGTGTGCCTCCTCCATTTTGATATTATGTGCTAAGAGTCCAATAAATGTTCCCAACATGTAAAAGTGTAAAAATGGAATTAAGGAAATTGAATTCAAAATCAATCGATATTCTAGTGGTTCATTTATAAGAAATGTATTGAGAAGAAAATGAAATAGAGAAGATAAATTATGATTTAAACATGAGAAGAAAGATTGATATTTACGGAGTATAATTTTGAAAAATTCAAACTTAATAGCTCTACATACCATTATCCAAAAGCGAGCTTCGCGGGGTGAGTATAACCCTAGCAGGTCAGCATAACATACCTGCTAACTTATCACTTTTTTTCACCCCACTTCATCTATTTCCAATAACCACAAATTTAGGTAGGAGGTGACCTACAATTCCATCTTGTAGTCTTCCCATCTCAACTCCACAGCTCCACTTTTCTCTTTTGCTTTCTAGATTATCAAGTGTTCATCCTCATAAATGACATATGGACAAACAATAGGTGAAGTATTCTTCAGTGGCAAAAGGCTTAAGCTCTTATTAGAAAGAAAATGCTCTATTGACATTCAAGTATACTATAACAATTCAAAAAAAATCAAACTCAAAGAAAACCATTCCAGTCACTAATTACTAATCTCATATTTCAAGCTTATAAATAGGATCCCAACACAAATTAATGAATCTAGAGTTGAGTGATTTCCATCTTAGAAGCATAATACCTTCAATTGTTGTTTGGTTCTCCCTTGAACTTGTGAGAGCTTGTCTAAGCTTTGAGATTCCCTATCTCTTCAGATGGCATTTGAAGTCTGAAATAACACAATCGGACCAGTACTAAACTAAGTAGTAAGAAATGAAATGTTACCTGGGCTCTAAATTTTTTTAAGTCATTTCGTCGAACACACAGTGAGCATTGCTCATCCAAACCAATTCGTTTTCTTCAACTACAAAATCTAACATATACTTGAGTAAATATGTAAAATCGAAGAATAAAATGAAGATGAGGAAGTGGAATGCCTGCAGCTAGTGGTCTTTCTCGTCACTCGTCAGAACCCATAGCCAGGGTTTTAACCGTAGGTGAAGGCTGTTTGACTCAGCCCTCTCCTACAATTTTTTATCAGAGATGGAGATGCACGATTCTTCTTACTGTGCCTTAACTTCTTCCAATTCTTTTTAATGAAGGAGATAGAGGATTGTAAGTGTAGTTCAGAAATCTATAACTGAGTGCGGAATCGGCTTAGCGCTATGAATCTAGAAGCTGTTGTGATAGAGAGAAGAATGAGAAGGTGACAGAGATGTCCATAGGGGAGAAGCTTACTTGATACGCTGGAGGAGAAGCTTACTGCTACGTTCCATCAAGCACGGGTTCCAAAATATTTTTTAAATACGGAGTATATGCAATTAATGTTTTTTTTACAAAAGTTGGACTATAACCCTACCTAAAATAGGCCCATATGCAGTTGTCAGTCTCTGGCTCTCAGCCCATTTATTACGCCCGACCCATCGTATACCCAGCCCAATAATTTTGGCGGGAGTACTGTTCAAAAGTGCATCTCATTGATACAAAAAATTTTGAATTTTTTAAAATATTATAAAAAATTGAAAATAAATTTTAAAAACTTTTCTAGGATAGGTAACAAAGAGTTAACAAAAGAAAAAAAACCAAATAATAAATAAAAAATAAGAAAAAAGCACGAGTACACCTTGTGGTTTAGAAATTAGGCACCAATGCACACTTCGCTGGAGAATGACTAGAAAATGATCAGAGCGGTGTGAGTGCAACGATTTGAAACCACGGAAACTTTAGAATTATGTTTTAAAAACAAATGGGGTATTTGTGTCAATTTTTGAAATCAAAAGGGCACTCGAGCTATTTGCCCATGAAATCATCCTGGATACGAGTAAAAAAATATGAAAATACTACTCCGTAAGATATGAATTTTAAGACTTTTAAGACCAAAATAAGAGTATAATGATAGTGTGGTGTAACATTATGCATTATAAAAAAGTGATGATAGTTTAATATGTTAATGTGATCAGTCAATTGCCGGTGATCCGCGACATTACTCTGTGGCCGGCAGAGACAGATGATAGTGTGACGGTAATAATGTGATAGTTACGATGTGACAATGTAGTAATCAGTGTAACTTCTATTTTCATAGATCTATGATTTCTATTTTGATATTTTCATAATTTTTTAATTGTACCTTCATTTCTCTGGCTGTCTTTGATTGAAAAAAACAATAATGCTATTTGTTCATAGAATATAAGTGCAATCGGTCCTGCTAGGGGTACACCACTTGGTGTACCCCAAATGAACACCATATACACCCCCCCTCATTCCATAACCAACCCTACCCTCATCTCTCCTCCTCACTCTTTCTTCCTCCTCAGATCCCTGAACTCCCTCCCTCCCTGCCGATGATCGACGCAGCACCAGGCAACATCATTTCCCTTTCTCACCTCCCTAGATCTCGCATCTCTCTTCCTCCCCACCGGTCGATTAGCTTAATCTTCGGCACCCCCTGAAGTTGCACGCCGTGGGCTCCCCGCAGCTGCCTAGAAGCGTCACAACGCCGCCATCATCATCGTCGTCGTCACCGGAGCAGTAAATTATGGCAGAGATGGTGGTGCTATTGTATTCAGATTACACTAATAGTAAATGTCTGTGTTTAAGAAAATAAGGACATTTAGTGTCTGTGTGACTAAATAGTATTAATTGTAATTTTTCTTTTCTTTTTTAAACGTAGAAAAATTTGTGAAATGTTCTTGGTACTGTACTATTTCATAGATTTGAAGGGTGAAATTTTCTTCTAAATTACACAAATAATAAATGTCTATGTATAAAGAATTATAGATTTTTAGTGTTTGTGTAACTAAAAATTGGTAATTATAAATTTTTTCTTTTTTACAATCAAGAGTAATTGTGAAACATTCTTTACTATAGCATTATTTGGTATATTTGAAATATAATTTTTAATTTAGGTTTTACAGACAATAAGTTTCTGTTT
This sequence comes from Cuscuta australis, assembly GCA_003260385.1. Classification (NCBI taxonomy): domain Eukaryota; kingdom Viridiplantae; phylum Streptophyta; class Magnoliopsida; order Solanales; family Convolvulaceae; genus Cuscuta; species Cuscuta australis. The sequence continues at coordinate 148,470 of NQVE01000012.1, read as the reverse complement.
ACGATGAATTACAGACACTTGTTGTCTGTGTGACCAAAACATACTCCTTACTTAGTTGAACATATGACAATAAGCCTCTCATTTCAGGCTTCAAAACACCTTGAGCGTCTCATTAAATACATGATATGAAGCAGACAAGCAATTAATATTGAAAACAGACATTCTACGTCTGTGAGTAGAAGTTCACATACATTTACCATTTTTTTCAAAACATGCAAAATTGCAATTAAGAACTTAGTGTTCATAATACAAGAACAAAAGGTAAAAATTCAGAAAGATAAATACATGATACGAATCATGCAAGCAATTAACATTAAAAATAGACATTCTGCGTCTGTGAGTAGGAGTTCACATACATTAACCATTTTTTCCAGAATACCAGTTCATGTTTCTGCCTGAATACCATTTTTACCTCGAGGCTCTTGCATTTAATCCAGAATACCAGTTCATGTGATGTGAAGAAGAGCCATTGATTGTAACATGTTTTTCTTGTGCAGGTTTTCAATTTAGCAAGTGCAGGTTTTTCTTGGACAAGCCATAAAACTGAATATACAAGCCATAAAACTGAATATACAAGCCATAAAAAACAATGACAAAACAATGATCTTCCATTACACAAATTTTACAAATTCACTCAATACAAGTCATACAACATTGGTACATAAGTACTTGAACATTAACAACTCAAAATACTACACAGCCCCAAGAACACTACTAAATACATCAACCTACTTCAAAAGAGCAACCAAAACAACAACAAGACCCAACAACTTGCAAAAGAGGTTTATGGTTTGATATAGATTCACGCCCCTATTGGAATGATTCTCACGGGGCACAACTGCATTCACTTCGTTTTGACCTCCACGTGCATTCTCATGTAAATAGCTCTCCTCCTCAAATTCTCCGTAGTTTCGAACAAACCGACCCATTACAGAGCTATCAATTGGCAGTGGCTCACCTCGAAATTCAGCCTTCAGTGGATGGCACCAAAGAAAAAACCCACAGTGATCACAAGTATAAAAAAGCCTACCTTTGTTTGGCTTCTCATGGTGAGTCACAACTCGAATTACACAATTTCTTGATTGAGGCAAACAATCACACTTTACCGTACCATAACGTAGATCTAATTCAGGCTTCGCCATCTTCAAGTTGGAAGAAATTGCTTCATATTGTCTCCTTGTCTCCTTCTTCACACGGTAGTTGGAAGTCGAAGAGGAAGATGCCATGGTCCGAAGAAATCTGTGCACTTTTCTCAATCTATTAGAAAAAATAAATGTCATCAACAATGTTCATCTATGAGTAAGTAATTCACATACACTCTAAAAAGCAATGAAGCTCTTAAGAGACATTTCATAGCAAGTTTTGAAATTGAGCACCCTTATTTGGAAAACAGACATTCTATGCCAGTAACAAACACTTCACAAACACTTTCAAATAATTTATGAAATAGAACGAGTTCTTTTTTAAATACAGACATTTTATGCTAGCAAGAAGCACATCATAGACATTTCAAAACAAGTTTTGAAATCGAATACTCTTAATTAGAATACAAACATTTTACACCTGTGAGAAGTACTACACAGACATTTCGTAATAAACATAAAAAATGCCTAATTAGAACATGTTATTAATGAAAAATTAGCAACTAAAAAGATTCAAAAAGGAAATAAACAATTGAAAAAGTTCAAGAAACAATGATTCACAAAACACATAAACAAAGGCTAATTTCACAAAAGGGAAGGATTGAGCGATTGAATCTAGATTTACAAAATAAAAACTCTAAAATTGAAATATAATTTTTTATTATTATCTTTAATTTGTTATTTTACCGTGGCCGGAGGCGCTCTTTGTCAAGTTGAATCTTCCAGCACTCGATGGAGGATGGCGAAGTAGGGGTTGCTGCAGAGGAAGAACGGGGAAGACGAAGGAGAAGCTCTCGGAGAAGGGATGCTCTTCCGGTATGCTTCGTCGGAGAAATCTCTGAGAGAGAGAGAGAGCAGGGGGTTATGGAAAGGTGGGGGGGATGGAGTAGTGGGAGGGGGTTATGGAAAGTTAGGGGGGAGGGGTATGTATGGTGTACAAGTGGTGTACACATATGGTGTACACATAGCTTTCTCCAAGTGCAATATATGCTATTTGTTCATCAAGAATATAAGTGGAATATTAACATAATGTCAAATGTCAAGTGTTGGACTTGCTTTTTGTTGTGAGTACAATTCACAACCGTACTGTGAATGTGAGTTTGGGGAGACCTGCAACACATTGGAATCCAGTAGAATGGAGCAATCTGAATGGGAGAGATACGAAGAACTAGGGTTAAGGGAGGCCTTGAATCGACCCCATCGTTTCCCACTTGCTTGCAATGAGCTGAGCTCCATCCTCCTAAACGCATATTCTCAACTCCCCAAGAATCTTCAGTCTCTCATCTTCCAAGACACTCTCCTCGCCTTTCGCCTTCTTCCAGAGTATGTCTCTCATCTCCTCCCAGTAGTTCTCGAGTCTGATTTATCTGATTAGTCGTTTACTTATTCTGAATCGCATATGGAGTTAGATAAATTAGCTATGGGTTTGTTGATGAACATTTAAATATGCAGTTCCCACTGTCGGCTTGAGCATAATTTAGGTTCACTCTCCCTGTTGTGGTTGTGGTTGTATGATTATTCTAAGATGGTCGTGCTATTTATAATCCATAGTCTAATCATAATGCAGAAATATGGTTGTTAAATAAAATCTTATTTCTGAGTATTGATTTACAGATTCTTTAATCTATAATCTTGGTCTTCTGATTCTGCAACATATATGATCTAGAAAATATATTTTTTCATTTTTGTTCGGAAAGAGGATCTAGATAAGATCTATCAAAGTAGATTCCTTCATATTGTGGTATGCTTTTATATGCTGCATTCTTTACTCTCTTGCTAAACCGACTAGCTACTGGCAGTAGATTTTAGGGACACTGTTGCTGATTTTGTTAACTTTAGAATGCAGATGCAAGCTTCAATATCTGCAGTTAACTCCCTTTTGCATAGCGTGGAGGTTGCTTTGCCAAAACAAAAGAGGAATTTGGCTGCTAAAGAATTTAAACATGCAATCATTGCTCATAAGAGGCATTGCAAGGCCAGTTGTGATGAAGATGGTAGTTTTTATGTGAACTCTTCCCTTTTCCTCAAAGAGACCTTACATTACCTTAAATTACTTGCTCGCGGAATTCTAGCACACTTCTGTTAGACAGGACCAGATCAAAGCAAAGTAGAATATTTTATTGATGTGTACCATTACAGGATTCATTGTGTTCTCTAATATAAATAGAGAACAAACCAACACAACTCTTACTAACCAACACAACTATTACAAACCAACACACCTGTTAACATTGGAAACTACCCATAATTGCCTTTTAGAAACTACCTAACTGTTTTTTATTTAAATTAATTAAATATGTAAAACACACTAAACGACACCATACTAACCGACTCGAACATTGACCCATTACCCATTCGGTTATAAGTAATATGTGAACAAACCCGATTAAATCTAACAACTTCATACTTGCAAGAGTACTGCACGTGTGAAGAACAGCCATGTTAGTCATAAAAAGTTGTTATACAAATTGATTTATGTTTTTTTTAAAATCAAATTTGTGGGGTTCCGCTTATTGACTTCTATTGTGTTGTGCCATTCAGGTTCTATACAACTTCATCAAGATGTTCTTGCACACATTTTCCATTTTTTGGATTTACAAACACTGTTATCTGCTGCATCGGTTTGCCGGTACTGTTACCCTTTCAATTATGTTATGCCAATATCATAGTTGTAGTAGCTAATAAGAAAACAAGCCAATAGTTTCAAGGGAGCAATCATCAATTTGGGTAAAATTAATCTGCTGCAGCTTAATAGCATGTAACTGGTCAGGTCATGGAGAGGAGCAACTTGTGACAACCGTCTTTGGCAATTAATGTATACAGACTTTTTTGGCATTTCTAATAACCTCTCAAATGACATTGGATTTAGAAGCTACACATCATCTCAGAATGTGCAACACACTTGTCAAGAAGAAATAAACACTGCGACAAGTGTTGTTGACTGGCAAGAAGCTTTCAAGAGAGCTTATAAAGGTACATTTAAAATCTACAAATGTATAGCCATGGGGAAAATATTCCTTCTTAACTCCCCATTATCTGTCCTGTGCCTGCAACTATACTGATCTTTTTTTTTGTATTTATTTGCTGCCAATTTGGTTTCCATCCGTGGCTCCGCTCACGATTAGTTTTGTTTATTCACATTCAGATTGGTCATCAAAAAAGCTACTAACATATCAGAGGGGCTACTGCAGTTACTGCCATTCTGTAGTTTGGCTTAATAATGGCAAGTGTTCTAACAAACACATTGGCAAGGGGTGTCGCTACCATGTGATTAAACCTGTTTCAACTCAACAGGTACTTTCTTTTGGGCATGTATTGATGCAATGAATAACCCAATTCTTAGTCGTCACGCCTCATTACAATTTAGGACAGGTCATATGGGTATGTCAAATCTTCACTAATTTGGACTCTGCCCTTCTTTTTCACTATTTATCACTAATTTGTGCAGATTGTTGACTATATATTATCGGGCTCCATAATTGGATCTTCTTGCAGTTCTGATAGTGATCAAGAAGACACTGAAGAATCAATGTTTAAGCTGTGGGCATTTCCTATGCGAGTTGGAAAGCCTCTATTAGGTCTGCAAAATGTATAAGAAACTGCTGCAATTTGAGCCTTTTGTAGCATTCACTATTACTCCCTCCCAAAATAAACTGATGCAATTTGAGCCTTTTTTCCATCATCTAAGGTGGAGCCAAAGATTCTCTTTTTCTTTTTGCTTAGGGGTAAAACTGTTTGCGCTTCTTTTAATAGTGAAGTAGCAGTTAATCATTGAAACTTTCGACGCTCATCACGGGTCATCCGGAAACAACTGTTTTATTTTTTTGACACGAGAATAGGTAGCGTACGTGATATTTGTTTTATGTTTTTGGAAACAGCCTCTCTAATTTCCAGTAGGGATATCTGCGTACCCACACCCTCCCGAGACTATGCTTTTATAGGATTCAAATGGGTTATTTTTGTTGCTGTTGCCGTTGTTTGTTTGTTTCATAGTAAAACATATATAATTTGATATACTGTATTAATCTCATAGCGCGTTGTATGAACGATGTCATTATATTACTCTATTTTTTTTAAAAAAAATTGCAGTAATGGTATATAGGGTGAATGAGAAAAAGTTTGGGATATACTCTGTAAAATTAGAAAATAAACTGATGAACCCGGTTCTTGGGAGTTGTTTCCTCTTGACTTTGTATCTACACTATTATTGAATTGATGGGATGTTTCTTTTGCCTATAAAAATAATACTAGCAAATTAATCAAACTTTGGAACAGACTAAAGATAAAAACAGGGCAAATGAGTTTGTACAGAGTACAGTTTTAGGTAAATACTTGTTTGCATTTCAAATTCCAGAGAAGTCCCAAGGAAATTCAGTCCTTAGGCATCTTAACTAGAAGAAAATTTCGGCCAATTGGTTTACTACGAATAACATAATCATTAAACCTATTGATGAGTCCATTTTAGATTCTAATAAATCCAATTTTGACCGGTCAACGAGATTCGGACCCCGGGCCATGTTTTGGCTAAAGCGTGTTTGGTTGAGGGGAAGGGAAGAGGAAGGAATGGTAGGGGATGGAGAGGTTTTAACCTTGTTTGGTTTCAAATTCATCCGAACTTCAATTTTGGATTGTTGCAGCTTTGTTGCTTTAGATTCAATTGACTAGCTTTTACCCCGTAAAATATATCTATATCTTAACATAGATATTTTATGTTAACATTTTGTATGTTTGTTAAAAGTTCAATTAATATATAAACATAATATGAATTAAAATTTAATCTTATTTATTTTAATTTTTTAATAATAATATGATATGCATTTTAATTTGTTTTTTAAAATTTGGATATGATATCTTGTAGTAGCAAGACTATTAGATACAATATTTTTTGAAATAAAATTTGTATTTTAACAATGACTTTCCTGCTCTAAAATTTATATAATTAATGTTTTTGAAAGGTAATAAAAAGAAAAAAATGGTGAATAGTTGAAAGTTTATTTTTTTTATATTTTAAACTCGTTAAATGAATATTTATATAATACTAAAAAAATGAAAAGGTTTATGCAAAAGCATTAGACATTGAATATAACAATATATATTTTAACTTTGGTATGTGCATATACATATATGTTTAACTACTAAATATGATATTTTTAATAGTAGATACAGTGAATAAATATATAAGAAATGAAATACAATTTTAACTAATGCTTATGCAATTGTATTAAAATAAATTTATAATTTTAATAATGACGCAAATATACTATATTTCATATAAATCTATATTTTTAAAATGGAATAAAAGGGAAATGGTGTAAAAATTTATACAAAGAGCTATCTTTTAAAAAATTTAATAAATTTTATATAACCTTTTAAAAAGTAATTAATCAATTATAAGATATTAAAATATATTTTAAATTGATGAAAGACATATTAATAAAAAATTAGAATATGAAAAAATTTATATATACAAATTTATGGTAATTAAATGCAATAATCATGAATATTTTTTAAATACAAAATAAACTAATAAATGCCATTTGGACCAATAAAATGATGAGACTATGCCATGTGGATAAAGAATTTTGCCATGTCATACGCCACATGTCTCAACTACAAGGTTTGAACTCTCTTTTACACACACACACACACACACACATATATATACTAGTATTTTGACCCGTGCCACACACGCGGTTGGACGAAATTTTTTACACTCCTGTAAATTAACTTCATTGCAATATTTTAAATTTAATTTATAAAAAATATATAATATGTTTATTACTAAGCCATTAAAAACAAAACAAAATAAATAATTTAGTATTAAATATTTGGTAATGAAAATTCTTATATACAAATTCAAAAGTGAACATCTCAAACATTTTCTAAATCTATTTTTTGAAAAACTTTTGGGTATACAACAATTTTGGTGTAGTTACAAGAATTTTCATTATCATCTAGAACTAATGTTTTTAATTCTTTTTCTTTTTACTCGTGAAACATCACCACAAAATTGATCTTAAGGGAACACCGAATTGATAAAATATAATCCAACAAATTATAATGCTTGACTTTGACTTTGTTAAAAGTCATAGCAAAACATAAAACATTGGAAATTGTCATTCCTAGAACTTTAAAAGTAATCGTGGATCAGATGGTACGAAATTCATTATAGGTATGTAAACTTTTTCTCGACTCGTTTTTTCGATACCACAATTGCACCGATAACATTATTTCGTAGCTTTTCAACAATTAGTCTTGTCTTATCACGGAATTCAGATATTTGGTCAATGTTTCTCAATAAAATATATAATTGGTAGCCCTTTTTTCAAAACTGTTTTATGGCTTGAGATTCTCGAATATTTGATTTCATTTAAAACTCAATTGTTATTCAATCGCCATCAACACCTGCATCTTCATTTCCTTTGTATGAAGAATAAGAATTCAAGTACTCCTTTTCATCATCGGGAATGTGAGATATGACAAATTTATTTATCATTTTAACTACTTCGAGGGTTGGGCTAATAGTGTCCAGTCCTTAAAAAAGAATAATTGTTCATATTCTCTCATATGTTTGGATAAGTGAAATTAACGTATTATACTCTTGATAGGATAACTTTTTTCAAAAATAAAAAAGTTGGGGAGATCTCATCATCAATAACTCCATCAATCATCTCACATAGCTATCCATCTTCGGATTTAATTTTCCAATCAAAAAAAGCATGTGTGTCTCTATCTACGCAAGAGAAAGTAGTTGAATGTAGAAACATATTTCTAGTAAACATGAAAACTTTACAAATCATATATATATATATATATATATATATATATATATATATATATATATATATATATATATATATATATATATATATATATATATTAATACAATAAAGGAGACTCGGATGCATAGAAATTCAGCATTTGACATGTCTATGTGACAACATTTAAACATGTCAGCACGCCACGTAATATTCGAGTAAACCAGCGGAAATAAATTATATACGATGCACCAACAGATCTCCCGTTGGAAGCAATTCACCGCAGATTTTCTACGCCATAATCACTGGCCTTCAACGAAATTCTAGCCTTCAGATTACAACAATACGAACTCATATTATGATGATAATGTAAAATAATAAAAAATAAATGTGAAAAAATAGAAATACTCTTTAAAAAAATAAATATAATATTTTTCATTTAATTCAAATAGAATTTTAGGACCGTGCTACATTTATTTATCCTTTATCTTACTTCCATATTTAAAATTTACATACTTAAATTAATAAGTTACAAAGGTTTATTATGGATATTTGTGTATAATATACGTTAAAATCAATAGAGTACCTATATTAATGGAAATAAGAATATTATTTTTTACAAAAAAGATTATTAAGAAAACAATCCTAAATAATACTAAATTTGAAAATGATGATCACGAGTATATTACTCATCACCTTACTTATATTATGTATGTTGGATAATACTAATATTATTTTGGATCCGTTTACTTGTATTCAGAAATCATTAATTATGTGTCTTGGATAATTAATAATATAATACGTTAATATTTGTTTTCAGATTACAACAATACGAACTTCTATTACGAAGATGATATAAACAATTAAAAATAAATACGAAAAAATATAATACTATATAAAAAATAAAAAAGAAATATAATAATTTTCATTTAACTTAAATAAAATTTTAGAACCAAACTACATATATTAATCCTTTATCTTACTTCTATATTTATATATTTCATACTCAAATTAATAAGTAACAAAGATTTATTAATGGAAATTCGTGTATATATAGCTTGAAATCAATAGAGTACATATACTAACAAAAATCGCAATACTATTTTTGATTCGTTACTTATTTGTCTTACTTCCATGAGTATATATTATTGATCACCTTACTTATATATGGTCATTAACAAAATTTACAGAAAATCTTATTAAGAAACAATCCTAAATAATACTAAATCTGTAAATTATAAATTATTCATCACCTTACTTATATTATGTATCTTGGATAATACTAATATTTTTTTCGATCTCTTTAATTATATATGGCAACCCTTAAATAATTAAATGTGAAACTCTTCTAATAGGGCCGTGCGTTGGAAAATGATTCATGCATAGCCATGAATGGTATGATATGATTTGAAAGAATAGATTATTTCCTTAACATATGGTGATTGACAAAATTTACGAAAAATATTATTAAGAAACAATCTTAAATAGTACTAAATTTGAAAATTATGATTACGAGTATATTATTCATCACCTTACTTATATTATGCATGTTGGATAATACTAATATTATTTTGGATCCCTTTATTTATATATGGCAATCCTTAATTATGTATCTTGGATTATTAATAATATTATTCTGGATTTGTTTATTTTTAGTGAGGCATTCGTTATATCTAGGATGAACACAGTATTACTTTGAATTCCTTACTTATATATCTAACTGGCAATGAGTTAAATTTCTCACTTTTATATCCAAATTTATGGAAACTCTTATATACTTGGGTCAAAATCCTATTATAAAAAGAGATATATAATGATTTGAAATGTGACATCCACCACCCATTTTCATTTTCCATTTCAATACATAGGCATTCAGAATCAATTATGCAATAAAGAAGCGGAGAATCGTTAATTCAACTTCAGCCTTTTGTTTTTAAAAGGATTGGTGGTAGGAGCTTCCTATTTTCAATTTCAATTTTGGCTATGGAAAATAAAGTTGACGATACATGGACGAGATCAACTAGAGATGCAAGAGAAAGAAGAAAAGAAATACTTCAACAAAAAAAAGAAAATAGAAAATGTACGTACTTTAAATATTGTTATATCTTAATATATTTAATTTTGTTTTATTTTTTTAAGGTAATTTGATACATAACATTTTTGAATTTCTTAAATTAACAAAATCAAACGGGATATTTTAGTGACCAGAATTTTTGTATTTAAAATATATATGGTTGCTTTTTAATGAGCATTGAAAAACTTTCTTATCTTCATATCTAAATCGTTAGTATAGATAAATTAATTTATGTTAAATAAATAAAGTTTTATACAAAATTTAAAATTAGATGTCCATTTTAGAAGGATTTAACAAATTCTCCATGTGAATATTTTGAACAATTGAATGGACGAATATTAACAAAGTTGAGTAAAAATATATTCATATTTAAAAATCTTTAAAAAAATTCAAAACTTTGCAATAAATTTGATATGAAACGGGTGAATATAAAAAATGTGAGTACATATTTTAAAATAAAATGATATGCATGTGAGGAAAAAAATTTAGGCATTGATACGAAATGATCGATGTAAATAATTCAAAGTTTAAATATAATTTTTAAATTAGGAAATTTACTTAATTATATTTAACACGTAATTCATTTATCAAAATGGCAACTAAGCTCTGTTCAACTGAAATAATTGATACTCCATAAATATATTCATAGTCAAAGGAATTTACCTAGATAACCCTAAAGCATAATGACTTTCCCTACATAGCAACATATTTTTTTATTTCTCAATGTAGTACTTTTAGTCATCATCCCTTAGTCAGTGTTCACACATGGTCAACTATATGTTGCTGTTTCACGAGTGATTACAAAGACATGATTAAAAATATTAGTTCTAGATGACGATGGAAACCCTTGCAACCATACCAAAAATGTTGTATAAACTCGAGTCTTTCTAGAAAATTTGGTATTAAAATAAACATTGTTAACTCTACATTCTGTTCGTCAAATATTATTTATTTTACTTTGGCCTTTTTCATTTGTAGTATTAAAAATCATGTAAGCAATATATTTTCTTTATTCTGAAAAATAAATTTCATTGAAATAATTTAGAATCGACATAAATTTCTTTTGACCTCGTGCATGGCACGGGTTAGAATACTAGTACTAGTACTAGTACTAGTCCTTTATATATAAAATTTGAGATTGAAATCTCAGAATCGCAACATTTGGCGTGCTGACTGTAACTTTTTTTGACACTTCATCAGCCATGTCATCAAAATGGACTTCCTCAATATTTCAAACGGGTTGGGCTTCTAAAATTGTGACTTGTGGCATGCTTACTGAACAACGTTTTTGACATGTCAGCAAGTAATGTTTAAAAAAATAGTTAACAAAAAAACTTATTATGCAGAAATTAAATTTCGTATTTGTTACACACAAATTTCTCCGTATAATCACATTTAAAAACTTTTATATTTTAATTCATTATTGGAAAATATTTAAATTAAATAGTATATTTTGAAATTTAAAAAAGAACACCTATTCAAAAACTATAACCAAAACAATAAATTTACTCTGAGAACGAATAGATTGGTAGGACTAAACGAAATTATATTTGAATTTTTTTGCTTTGAATTAATACTAATTAGAGAGATTTTCTAATTATTTAAAAAACAGAAACTAATATATAAAAGGAAATGGATTTTTATGGACACGTTTATTTAATAGAGCATTAATTTTATTCTGTATATATAAAAAAATTCTAAATCAAATTCCAAAATTTACACAATTGTATATTTATGGTATACAAAACGAGATATGAAAACAAATAACTCATTTTAGGTATCTCGAATACTTTATTGAGTACACCCTTTTAATAAAAGTATTATTTACATGTGTTTGACAATATAATACACATGGAACATTATTATCATGCTAACAAAAACAAATTGTTCTATTTGTTTCACACAATAGGGAGAATAATTCTTTGACTACTGATAAAAGTTTGGTCAAAGATTTCAAAAATATGATAGATGAGCATAATGTTTTGACATGGATTTTTAGAAGAACTAAAGACTTCATGGATAATGAGCCTATTACAACTTTTGTACGGATTACAACGGACGGGGAAGATGAACGGCCCCGGTAATAAAAATAAATAAAATTCTGAATTTATAACTTATTCAGAATATTACAAAATAAAAAGAATAGAAAATAAATTTCTATATCTTCTCAAAAAACCTCGTTGTATGAGGACATTAAGCACTGGACATCAAGGACATTATGCACTGGGCTGCGAGGACATTATGCACTAGGGCAGAATGCAGTGAGGTCTTTATGAACTAAACCTGCAAAACAAAACACCGTGAAGGACAGCGGAGTCGCCGGAGCTGTCCTTAAGGTAGTAGTGCCCGCCTACCGTACCGGAAAAACGTGGGCACTCTCGTCCCAAGATAAAACCGCTATCGTGTGTGGAGACTGTACGGACCAACCACACACCAACGAACAAGAACAACGTAGGAACGTTGGCGACCAAAAAAAAACTTTAAAGGGGATTGCCGGAAAAAATTGGCAAGAAAACCAAGAGCTCTCCTCAAAGTTAAACAAGGACAAAATTGTTAACTTTTTCCTTCTCCTCTTTTACTTCCCACGTATGGATGCACTCAAAAAAATGAGAAGAGTCCCTCCATTTAAATAGGCATTTTCATGGCTCTTCATTTTGTAACTTATATGCCATGAAGGCACATTCAATAGCCATGACTCACCATCATTAGTAATATTTTTAATGGTGTGTTAATACCACCATTAACATGGGGGTTACACCCATAATGTTTAAAATTCTTCCTATTTAATTGGAGATTAATGGCCAGTTAACTTCGTAAAAGTGGAATAATTTTAAACATTACGTAACGGGTTAACTCTGAGAATCAATTTCTCATTCACCCTTCTACCATTTTTGGCGTATAATATATCAAAATATTTATCTCATTTAAGAGAACACACGTCCATTAATTAATAGTTAAAACCGTTAGTGGACCTATTGATAATTATACCCAAGTTGATCCATTTAATACCTATTAAAATGCCAAAAATTCCAACAGAGCCTACTTCTAATGCATCATTGAGGCGGTTGAGAAGTAAGACTTTATGATTAATGAGTCTACTTCTAATGTATCATTGAGGCTGTTGAGAAATAAAACTAGAGATTCAAGAAATTATCATATCTCCACAATACACGAAGTTGGTGCTCTAATAGTTAAAGATCTTGATTCATCCAATCTAATGAAGAAAGGGACATCATCGCAAAAAGAGATGGATTCTTATAAAAAGTCCACGAGACACACACTGCTTTCATACCTCTGCAATACTCTTTGTTTTTTCCTTTCAGAGATGATGAATATCAAGAAAATATACTTATCATGGAATCATTTCTTGTGCGAAAAATGTAAAGCGTCAGAGAATATCAGTGAGAGGCTTTGTTTCAATTCAAGTACAAGAAAGAGAAAATGATGGTGGTATTGTGTTGCTTCCACAAAGATTGTATTTACAATTTTTGGTTGATGCATATATACACGGTGATTAAAGCATAAAAAGTCCCGTGCGTGGGGTTAAACCAGAATCAAGTTAGGGAGCACGTATGAGTGGCTTACATGGAGCTGTGATCAGAGATAATACTAAATGAACAACCATTAGCCTACAAATTATCGTATCATCTACATTCACTAGGAATGAGATATATGTTTAATAATTGACAAGATGTAATGATAATTTGTAAAAGATCTGGTTATCCAAATTTATTTATTACTATAACATGTAATCCCAAATGACAAGAGATTGTAAGATATTTGACAATAAGGAAATGCAGAGCTGAAGACATGCCTAACATTGAATCTAAAATCTTTAAAATGAAATTGGATCATTTGGCGAAGGACATAAAATAGAACTTATATTTGGTAAATTAATTACAAGTAATTTTAAGGTTTGCTAAATTAGTTTTAGTTAAATAATAAAGTTGTTGTAGTTTGGATGTTCAAATTTAAAATATGGTCCTTTCATTGAATTAATTCTATACATGGTTGTAAACTGTTGACTTTTAAAAGAGAAGTTTGCCTATAATAAAGTTGGACTATAAGAAATAAAAGTTGGACTATAAAGAAAAGAAAAGTTGGACTATAAAGAAAATAAAGTTGTATTATACCCTTTCAAAATAATTTCTTGGTAGAGTTGTACTATAAGAAAGAAAAGTTGTCATTTGATCTTAGGGGATATATATCTACAATAAATGAAGATCAGAGAAAAATATCTAATGAAATAATGGAAGTCTTGACAACTGAAAAACAAAGTTTCTTTTTTGTGTATGACTACGATGGATGTGGAAAAATATTTCTCTAAAATCACTTTATGCTTCCCCCAGTTCAAATGGTAGGGTTGTCTTGAATGCCGCAACCACCTCCATTATAGTATTGCTTTTGTCTAGGGGAAAGACAACACACTCAAGATTCTTAATCCATTCGGCGCTAATCGAGTGCTCATCGTGTGCCATCAAACAAGAAAGTCTGAAAGCAAAACTAATCCAACTTGCAAGTATAATCGTATGGAATGAATAATCTAAATGAATATATTTACTTTTGATACATTAGATTGCACAATGAAAGATGTAGTGAAGTTCCCTAATAATAACTCCATAAGTGAACCATTTGGAGGAGAGATAATTGTATATGGAGGTAGTTTTATTGAAATTCTTTTAGTTTTACTCGAAGCTTTGAAAGAGGAAATTATAGGTGCTACCGCCAATTCCTATAATGTAAAGTTTATACGATGACCACAGATATGAGATTGCATTTTTCTACGTACTTTTGCACAGATAGGGACACACAAGCTTTTCCTGATTAGATAGTTAAAGTGGGAGATGGAAATCTTGGACAAGTGATTGATGGGGTTGGTTGTTGACGTGAAATCCCACCCAAATTCTTGATTCTTAACACAAGTTATTCTTCAAGAATATAGTGAACTTCACTTATCCGAACCTGTTGGAGAATACAAAAAACTATTCTTTTTTTGAAGATAGTGCACTATTGGCACACATGCTCGAGATTTTTGAATGGTAAATGAATTTGTCTTATCTCTTATTCTAGGAGGTGAAAAGTAGTACTTAAGTTCTTAATCTTCATGCCATCGAGTTTGGAATAAAAAAGGTGAAATTTGCACTAAATAGGACTAAAACATAATGACTTTCCTAACGTAGGATTTAAAATTTTTTATTCCTTAAATAGGACTTAATAATGACCTTGTGGGAGGAATAATGTCCAGTAATGATGGACATTTACTTGAATAATGACTACCTCATAATGACCAAAGGTCCTGCATTGGGAAATAAAAACATATGGTCCTATATTGGGAAAGTCATTATGTTTTAGTCCTATTTAGGCAAATTTCTCATAAGAAAAGGCATTTTGAGTACATTTTCAATTCCTCAAATATTATTTATTCTATCTTGGTGTTTTTGTCCAATGATAAAAATCGGATTAGAAATATATTTACTTGATTCGGAAAATATATTGCATTAAAAAAATTTCGAATTGACAAAAATTTCGTCAACCCCGTGCATCGCACGGGTGAAAATACTAGTATATATATATATATATATATATATATATATATATATATATATATATATTATCCTTTATATATAATATTTGGGAGTTAAACTCCTAGAAATTTGACATGTGGCGGGCTACTTGGCAAATTTTTTTTACACATCATCAGCCACATTTGATGACTTAAGTGACTTGACAATTTTAACTTAAAGTATGAAAACATCTTATTAGAGCAAATATTCATTCCCAATTATTGCACATATGAAAAACTTTTACAAGATATATGTAAAGTAATTATAATTAGGAGGTTATAAATGTTAATTATAAAAAACTTTCAATTAATTGCTAATGACATTTATTGGCTAATCCTTCCTTTTATTATAAAATTTGAGACTCTGGCTTACATGATATTGGCATGTCACGAGCTAATATGACATTTTTAATAAATTATCTGTTGTCTATTTATTATTTTAATGACTTGATAATTTTAATCAACATACAAAGTACTGATTTGACATTAATTTATTTTATTTTTATTGATTGAACATAGTGACTAAATTATTTGTCTTTTTAGTTTCATGCAGTTAATCTTAAGAATTAGTAACTATATTGTTTTTAACACCCAGTTCATTTTTCGAATGAGATATGTTTGACCAATGAAATTTTTTATCAAACATATTTTTTATTTTGAGATTATAGTCTAATTTTTAATATTTCAATTCATTATATATTTATATAAATAATTATTCAAGCATTTGACAGCAAAGCGAACTGAGACAGTTAATAAATAAAGTTTTTAGAATTATTTAAAAATACCAATTTATTTACCATATATACGTATGGGGGGGGGGGGGGGGCTAAAGAACACTTTCTATTTTTGGATTTAGAATCACTCCCTCTGTCCCCTTAAGATATTCTCATTTTGATTTTTTGTGGTTTTTAAGGAGAGTTGAAAAAATGTTAAAGTTTACCATAATACCCTTAATGAAAATGGGTTTACCTTGTTCGATACATCTATTACAGCTTTGATTGATCTGGGTTCCACTTTATCATATGTTTGTATGCCTATGCCTGTTATGCCTAACATTCCGAGGGAAGACTTAGACAACCCGGTAATTGTGTCCAACCCGTTGGGACACAGTCTACGACTCACCCGTGTGTATCATGATTGCCCGTTAGTAGTCCAGGGAAAGATCTTCCATGTGAGTCTCATTGAGCTTCCACATCGTGAGTTTGACGTTATTCTAGGCATGGATTGGCTCACCGCCAACCAAGCCGTTGTTGACTGTGGAGCTCATACTGTTCGACTGAGAACCGAAGACGGTAGTGACGTACTGATCCATGGTGAGCTTCTTCTGAAAGCTCCAGAATTCATTTCCTACATTCATGCTCGTCGACTCATTCGCAAGAAGTGTGAAGTACTCTTGTGCACAGTGCGTGATACTTGTCAGGAGGCGCCTAATAGGGGGGACATCCCTACGGTATGTGACTTTCCTGATGTGTTTCCAGATGACTTACCTGGTCTACCGCCCCCTAGGGAGGTAGAGTTTTCCATTGATCCTGTTCCAGGAACAGGACCGATCTCGATCACACCTTATCGCATGGCGCCTGCGAAGATGAAGGAGCTGAAGGCTCAACTGCAGGAGTTGCTGGATAAGGTTTTCATCCGACCTAGTGTGTCTCCTTGGGGGGCACCGGTTCTGTTCGTCCGCAAGAAGGACGGATCGATGCGGTTGTGCATTGATTACCGTCAGTTAAACAAAGTTACCATCAAGAATCGCTATCCGTTACCCTGCATTGACGATTTGTTTGACCAGCTGAGAGGAGCCACGGTCTTCTCTAAGATCGATCTCCGATCAGGGTACCATCAGATTCCCGTCAAGAAGGAGGACATTCCTAAGATGGCTTTCCGCACGAGATACGGTCATTACGAGTTCACAGTCATGCCCTTTAGTTTGACTAACGCACCAGCAGTGTTCATGGATCTGATGAACAGTGTGTTCCGGAAGCATCTTGATCAGTTTGTTGTGGTCTTCATTGATGACATCTTGGTGTACTCCAAGACACAGAAGGAGCATGCCGAGCATCTGCGTATCGTTTTGAGCATTCTTCGGGAACAGCAGCTTTATGCCAAGCTGTCCAAGCAGCGATCACGGAGTGGAAGACTCCGCGGAATGCACGTGAGGTGAGGAGTTTTCTCGGACTGGCGGGTTACTATCGTCGGTTCGTGAAGGACTTCTCCAAAATAGCATCGCCACTACACAAGCTGATGAGGAAGAACGTCAAGTTCATTTGGACTGACGCTTGTCAGCAGAGTTTCGAGCGGCTGAAGGAGTATCTGACCCAGGCACCAGTTCTAGTCCTTTATATATATAAAGCAGAGTCGGAGCTCTAAGAACGTGACATTTGGCATATTCAACGGTTGACATGTGGCGCATTAGGAACTTGACATGTGGCATATTATGTGACAATTTAACCAAATTTACTCTCTTTCATTATTTCACATTTTTTACTTTTTTTTCAAAAATGATATGGAGTAATTACTTATTTTGAACCCATGAATTCAAATTTATAATTAAAATTATTTTTCATGTGAGTTATAACTTTTAATAAAATATCATGTTTTCAAGACTCTACGTACAAAATTTTTTAATGTCTATCTCGAATTTGTTATATCATAAAATTTTCAAAAAAATATTATACAAATAAATAAAATACACTCCTCACCCATAAATAAATTTTATATTTATTCATTGTACATTTACATGATATCCCTTTGATTGTATTTATATAAATATTGTCACCTATTAAATAAAATACTTCACCTATAAATAAATTTTATATTTTTATGACACTTAAAGGTATCACTTAATTTAAATTATAGAAAATGTGAATTCAATGTTTTGGTATAAAATCTTTGAATAAGTTTATTGTTAAAGAGAAACATTCATTTTTATGAAAATACTCTTTCCAAAGCATTAAAATATTTTTTACTCGCTTCATTCATAAAAAAATGATTAATAAATAAGATGATTTTTCACATTTAAATAACTTTCATACAAGTATTAGTTTATAATATTTTAAAATGAAATTAGTTTTGATTCTATTTATTTCAATCACAATGTAAAATTAAAAACAAACAATACACTTCAATAAGTAGATTAAAAAATTTAAAAATTAATACATGACTGGACTAAAATTGAATTTTTTTTAAATAATAAATAAATATTTCTATTCATAAATAATATACAAAGTATTATGAATTTGTTTATGATACCTTTAAATGGAGTTAGTTTGATGATATTTATTTAAATATTGGCACCTACTAAATAAATACTTTCTTCGCCTATTATGAAATTTCTTATTTTTTAACACATTATATACCACCTAATTTGAAACAAAGAAAACATAAAATCAACATTTTGGTAAAATATGATTCTAAGGTCCACGTGTGAAATATGAACCTTCTTACACTTTTCAGGGACGAGCAGGTGAATATTATTTTAAAAAAGATCCAATTCTTTTATGATATTAATACACCAAGATCTATAAAATAAAATATAGAACTTAGAATTTAGAATTTAAAATTTAAAATTTAAAATTCAAAAATAAATTTAAAATTTAAAATTTAAAATTTAAAATTTAAAATTTAAAATTTAAAATTTAAAATTTAAAATTTAAAATATAAAATTTAAAATTTAAAATTTAAAATTTAAAATTTAAAATTTAAAATTTAAAGTTTAAAAGTTAAAGTTAAAAGTTAAAAGTTAAAATTTAAAACTAAAATTTAAAATTTAAAATTTAAAATTTATTATTTAAATTTAAAATTTAAAATTTAAATTTAAAATTTAAAATTTAAAATTTAAAATTTAAAATTTAAAATTTAAAATTTAAAATTTAAAATTTAAAATTTAAAATTTAAAATTTAAATTTAAAATTTAAAATTTAAAATTTAAAATTTAAAATTTAAAATTTAAAATTTAAAATTTAAAATTTAAAATTTAAAATTTAAAATTTAAAATTTAAAATTTAAAATTTAAAATTTAAAATTTAAAATTTAAAATTTAAAATTTAAAAATTTAAAATTTAAAATTTAAAATTTAAAATTTAAAATTTAAAATTTAAAATTTAAAATTTAAAATTTAAAATTTAAAATTTAAAATTTAAAATTTAAAATTTAAAATTTAAAATTTAAAATTTAAAATTTAAAATTTAAAATTTAAAATTTAAAATTTAAAATTTAAAATTTAAAATTTAAAATTTAAAATTTAAATTTAAAATTTAAAATTTAAAATTTAAAATTTAAAATTTAAAATTTAAAATTTAAAATTTAAAATTTAAAATTTAAAATTTAAAATTTAAAATTTAAAATTTAAAATTTAAAATTTAAAATTTAAAATTTAAAATTTAAAATTTAAAATTTAAAATTTAAAATTTAAAATTTAAAATTTAAAATTTAAAATTTAAAATTTAAAATTTAAAATTTAAAATTTAAAATTTAAAATTTAAAATTTAAAATTTAAATTTAAAATTTAAATTTAAAATTAATAAATTTAAAATAAAATATTAAAGTTAAAATTTAAAATATAAAATTAATATTTAAAATTTAAATTTCAATCTAAAATTTTATAATTATAATATAATTTTAAAATTTAAAAAACTTTAAATTCAAAATTTAAAGTCTGTAATTAAAATTTAAGATTTGAAATTTAAAATTTATAATTTAAAACATAAAATATATTCCCATTGAAGCAAAAACCTAGCACAACCTTAATTTTTCAAAATGTTCTAATTTAAATAAGAGCTTGACATATTAATTTTCAAATAAGTATAGTATAATATTCATCAAAAAATATTATACTCTCTCTGTTCTACAAAATCTTTTCCTTTCCTTTTTCATCTGTCTCCAAAAACCTTTCTCATTTCTATTAGAAAATCATTTTTACCCATACTAATTTTGAACATGTCTATCACATCAAATTTTTTAGTATTAATCTACTCATCACATCTTATTTTTAATTTTTAAACATCACATCCAGGGCATTTCTAGAAGGTCAACACCAAAATACTCTTCCCTTAAATCTTTTAAAACTCAAAACCATAAAGGTTGATATTTTATTTTGTTCATTTTTTTAAGAATATTGTAGCAAAGAAAACTTAAAAATTGGAAATTAAAAGTTCGCTCCACCGTGTTGAGTAGTTAACAAAAGTAAAGATTGTCAAAGGGGTAAGACCCGAGTTTAATTACAGACAACTACGATGGAAGGCAATTATGCTATGCATGAGGCCTCTATAACTACCGCATTCAAAGTTTAATTTATCTTCTCTCAATGACTATTTGACCGGGTCTTAGATGCCCTCAGGGATGAGGCTTATCTTTTTTAAATATAAATGATTATGAATAGAACTTCTCCCAAGTTTGACTCCAAAGAAAGTAGATGCATTGACTCATTGTGCATCATTAGGTTGAGAAAAAATACGAGCAATTATTCTATATTCTTAATCCTTAATATCTGAATTTGGTTCATATCCTTAAAAAAAACTTTGCATGTCAAAAAATTAAAAAATAAATTTACCTAAAATAATACCACCTTTCATTTATTTTCCAAAAATATGTATTTTCAAGAAATCCTGTTAAGTGGGCGTTAATTTTTTTAACAGCGGCCCAAAACTCGCACACATGGAGAAAGATGAGATTATTTTCGGTGACAGTGAATAGTGAGATTATTTTTGAAAAAAGTGATGAAAAGATGGGATTATTTAAAATAATTTTCCAAAATAATATAGTGATATCAATTATATATTTAATCATATTACATCGAAAGATCTATAAATTATGTTATTATCTTGAATTATTATTGAAAATTTATTTTAAAAAATATTTTTAGAATTTAAAGTACCAAATTTTAATTAATTTTACGGAAATGTTTATTAGTGTATGATTTTTTTAAAATAAATACTCTCTTCGTCCACAAAATTTCTTCGTTACGATGTTTGAATAAAATTAGTTTTAATTTACTTGATATGATTATTCGTGTAAAGTTAAATAATAAAAATACATATTTAAAAACGAAATCAAATTAGAGGTGACATAATTATATTATTTTCACACACAATAGATATCAAATCTCTATTATAGAGCTTTGTTTTATAAGGTTTAAGGGGGACGAGATGATAGTAGTTTTTTGTTTTGTTCGTAAAATTAGAGAACTCAAGCAATTACAAAGGAAATAGACATTCATCTATAGGAAATATAATCATTTTTTCAAAAAATGATTTCCTACTACTTATGTAACCAAAGAAAATTAGATTTAGATTCTTTAAAAACTATTTTTCTCACAACAAAAAAAACTCTAAAAGTTAGAATCCAAAAGAACATTGTCTTTAATAAAAAGTTATAAAATATAACAAAATTTTGTTCCATCCCGTGCATGGCACGGGTTAAAACACTAGTAATAAATAAAAAGTGGTGTTGTCCCCTATGGTTTTAGAAATTGGCATCAACACTCGCTCTCTTTTTTCTTTGTTACAAAGAAATTTTCCTTTTTTCTTCTATTTTTTCATCAATACTTTGAAAGAACCTTTTTAAAAAACATTTTCATTAATGCTTTAAAGTTCTTTATTAAAAATATTTTTATACTACGTAATGATTTAATAATATAAAAATTTGTTTTTTGAAATAAAAACATTAATTAAAATAAAAATAATTAATTTACACTCTGTTAGTCTCATATTAAATAATTTAGCATCCAAAATAGATTCTTATTGGTTCATTTTCATGATACAAAACTAAATAATACATTTTCATTATTTCAATCAAAATTCAAATAAAAGAGAAAATAATAGAAAATAAATTGAAGAAGACGAAAAGTATATGAAAAATACTTTTATAATTTATAGAATAGGAAAAGTAAGTTATGAAGAAAATTTGTTATACATCGATTCAAAAAGAATTATGAATATATAGCTAATAAATATATATTGAAAAGACTTTACTTTTTATTCTATTGGTCCCAACAAATTAAAAAAAGAATATTTTTAGAATAAACGAAAACATTCACTTTGAGACAAATGAAGTATATTTTATTTTTTCCAAACACCATAAATTTTTATTTTTTAAAATATTTCCAAAAACATTTTTTAGAAACAATATTTTCATTATTTCAAACACAATCATTTTTCTTCTCTTTAGGAAAGAAAAAGAAAAAAGATAATAAAGCAAAAAGAGGGGGCGTTGGTACATATTTCCAAAATCATCGGGGGCAACGGAGCTATTAATTTAATATTTAAAAGGTATCCTTTATCCTTTAATATAATATTTGAGAGTTGATAGCCTAGAATTTTGACACGTGGCACTTTAACAGCTTTATTTTAATGACACGTCAGTTTCCACGTGTCCTGCTTATGGCTCTTACTACGGAAGACTTTCCCCAAGAAAATCAATTCCGTCTTCTTCGCATACCCAGGGCTATATCTCCACCGTATCTTCATCCTTGATTTATCTCCAAAAATACACTGATTTTCCGATTAATTTCTTCACCGAAGGAAAGGAATCAAGCCTCTAAAGGCAATCTCCAGTTCACTGTCTCGCTGGAAACCACGACCTCTTTCAGATCTAGAATTTTCGTAACCAAAGAACAGTACTTTTCCAAGATTTCTCTTTACATAGGAATCCTAGGAAATAGAATCAGGAGGAGGCCGCCGTCGAGAAGAAAAAGAATTGTTATCGCCGGAAATAGTAGCGGGAGGAGGCCGCCGTCAACAAGGAAATAGGAGGCCGTCGTCGAGGAGGAAACGATGTAAGTATGTAACGGTGATTGCTTTTGTCTTTGTGTTTTGATTTGCAATGGTCTGATGTTTACTGTTTCCAAGAACTTTTACCATTGACTTTATATTTCTAGAGTTCTGCATAGTAATCAGTATTTCTTGGAGATGAATCCTATCACTTTACTTTTTTTATTTCATATTTGGATTTTTATCAAGAATCATACACCCATCTGCTGCAAATCTTCAACCCTTTTTAGATAGGTGGCATTAGACTCCCCCTTCCCCCATCCCTCCCCTCTTTGCTTATTGTAGCAACAGGGCTAATTTTGTCAGGTTTCGGTTGTGTAAGGTCATTTATTGTTTGGCTACTGAACATGTGAAAAGAACTTTTTGCACTATCTACATGAAGGTTATAATCAAAAGCAGGTGGCACCAAAAACGGAACCATAGTGTCCTTTTAGAAGCTTTATTACCATTGTGCCTAATAAGTATTTTAGAATTTCTAGATGTAAGCATTTCTAAGTAATGCAGGATACACAACAAATTAAGACATGAGTTGCATATTGATGTTCATATTTTGATTATATCTTTTTTTACTGTTTGCGTCGATGATTTAAAAGCGTGTGTTGAATTGTTGTTGTAAGGTAGGAGACATTAGGAGGGGGCATGGGTAGACCTCGCTTATGGCTCTTCACCTGCTTCCACTTCATCTAAATCTTGGTTGGTTTTTTGACCTGGAATTCACCGCACCCTAATGTCTCTCAAGTACTCAAGAGAAAAATAGGAGACCTTAGGGTGAGGCGAATTCTAGGTTAGAAAACCAACGCGGATGAACATCGATTTGCGATTGGAATGGGTGAATTGAATGGGTTCATTCAAATTGAAGATAGCGTCAAGCAGCGGTAAAGAGGCTAAGGGGTAGGATATGATTCTTTGTGAAATTTAGAAACAAGGGTATTTGAGACTTTTTTATCTACGACGGGTGTAGTACAACGTTTCCTCACACTTTGTACAATGAGTTTCATACAGAGTATTATTTATAGTAATATTTTAGACGCTAATAAGAGGTTAGTCTTTTTTAGCAAGGAAAAAATTACTTTTAAAAGTTCTTCTCTGTATTTTTTATCAACTTTAAACTCCATTTCGAAAGAAAAAAAAATCATAGATTGATGCATTAATATGTTTGATTTGCAAATTATTATTCTTGAAGATTTATGGTAGCTGTAGCTTAATCTTTGCCCAATTTGGGACCTGTCTACAGTCTACTATTGATTCCAGAAACTGGGCGAGGCATGGTTATTGGGTTGTGACTGTTTTTTAATTTTTATTTGTCTTTTGGAATTTCTTTACAACACGTGTATGTTCTGTATCATAACTATTATCTTGGTATCATAAATACCCAATAAACTTCTTTTTCATTTGGATTTATATTTTTTCTTCTTCATTTTTAATTTTATTCAATTTTATTTTGAAATGTTGTCACATTGGATGAACAGAATGTCAAGGAGCAATCAATGGTACAATTCAAGGATGAACAAATGTCAATGACAATGAAGGAGTGGAGGAGCCAAGTAAGGGTTCTTCTGCTCGGACTATATCTCCACAATATCTATTTATAGTGAGTGATCATCCTGGATTTTTCAACAAACAGAGGATATTTCATATACAATTGTATGAATTTAAGTTTTGAAAATATCTACTGGGACCACATCTCTTTTATTTAATGAACTTTTTAGGATTAGCAAGTTGATAGGCAACGACAAATACCCCGTATCATAAGTTCGAGCCAACTTTTAGCTGAGTTTAATTTGATATGGTCTTAAGGAACTAAGTTTGTTTATCTATTTATTGTTTATCTATGCAGTTTGATACTTCATTTGGGAGAAATGAACGGATAATAAAAATGATAGTTTGTGTTGCTGTTGTCAGACACAAGGCAAATATGTTGTTTCGTTAGAGAGTTCTTTCCTCTGATTTTGTCTTAAGGAACTGAGTTTGTTTTTCTTTTTATTCTACTCATTATTTTTCCATGCGGATAGAACAATCCCCTGCATATATATATTTTCATTCAAGTTGATGACTTCAAAATTTTTTTGACATCGGCCGAAAAGAAATATTCTGAATCACCCATTAGAGTTCGTTTGATTTCCAAGACGCTGAAGAGTTTGCGGCCTATGGTGTTGCACCCCTTGCACATTGAAGTTCTAGCCATTGATTGCTCCTTGACATTCTGTTCATCCAATGCTCTAAAATTTTTCCATCATCTCCGATGGAGCCAAAATTTCACCATTTTTTGGCTTTGGGGTGTGATGGAATAAATCAAAATGGATCTCTAAACTGTCTGCGCTTCTTTAATTAATGAAGTAGCAGTTAGTCAAGCAATGCAACTTTCGACGTTGAGCCGGGGGTCTCTTTGGAAATAGCCTCTCTACTTTCAAGTAGGGGCAAGTTCTGCGTACACACACCCTCCCCAGACCCTACTCTTGTGGGATTTAACTGGGTTGTTGTTGTTGTTGGATTATATAAAAGAGATGGTTCATTGAGGCTAGACAGTCGTCTAAGCGTGTGGGAGAGCTGAACTTTTCTACTATGTATAATCCTTCTCAAACTATAAAATATTTGAGTTAGGATAGTTGTAATTTGTTTGCTTGCTTAACACTTTTATGGGATATTTCTCTATACACAGCCTTTCTATTTTTAGTAGGGGTGAGATCTGCATTGCATGCACCTCCTTAAACCCTGCTTTTTTGGGATTCTACTGGGTTTTATTTGCTTAACCTTTTTTCAATTAAAAGTGAAGTATTTCTCCTTGTGCTGCATTCTATCACAAAGCTCTTACTATGAAATTATGTTTATGTCCTAAAATTTGAATGCTATGAGGACAGCTAGGTAACCAATGATTGTTATTTATCTTAAATTATTGGGGATCCAAAGTTGGTAACAGGTGCATCAGAGTTCCAGTTTTTTTTGGAGAAATGGTTAACTCAAATGTCTAATGAAATTGAGCATGAGGAAGGAGGGAAAATTTGCAAACTGGAGGGTGCTATGTGTAAGCTTAACTACCATGACGGTATTGATGACTTTGACAAGTTATCTTCATATTGTCTCATCTGTGTACAATTGTTCAAAGCATACCAAGAATTTTTATTTTATAATGTCATTTACCTGCAGGTCTGCATAATGCCAAACTTAAAGAAATCAAATGATATGGAAGATCTTCAACAATTTAGGGTGTATTTGTCACTATCACTGAACTTCTGGCTTCTGTGTTTTGCAAGGGGAAATATGGATTGTTTGCATTACATGCTTGATTTGATCTTATTTCTAATGAAAGTTGTTTCATTAACAAAAGCTCTAAATTGTACGAAGTAATTTTTTGTAAATGCCCTATATATTCTGCACAATATGTTTTACAGAACATGAGATTCCTTACACTCAATCTATGCCAAATATCTACTTAGTCTAACTACGAATACTTTGTAGTGCTTGTGATAGATATGTTTCGAGTAAAATTGAATAAATGCAACACATTGTTTTCAGTTCACTGTTTCATGTCTTGCGATCTTCAGTTATGTGATATTACATCAATTTTTTTATTTTTTTTACAATGGGGTGTTGATTATAATGTAATACGGAGTAATAATCACAATACTAAAATTATAAAATAAAAATAATAGCAATGACAATAATAATGATAAGTATAGTAATGGTAATACTCCGTAATAAATACTCTTTATTCGGAAAAAATAGTTCCAATTTTACTTTTTGTGTATCACATAAAATATTGCTACCTCATCTAAGATACCTCAAGTACTCCAAAATGACTTTTATCCGTAATAAAAGTGAAATGTGGTTTATTTGTTGAACTCTTAAATATGAAATAACAAATATCTCTTTTAAATTTTAAATTCACTCTGATAGTTTCAACTGTGTGGGTTCTTTTGATTGTTACTTTGGTGCTCTAATGCTTCTTTGTATTCGTGTATGAGGTATTTCTCTATTTAATGAAGTACCAATGAACACATTTTTATTAAGTTTGTCAACTAATACTTAAAATATTGAACTTACCATTATATAGTGTTAATGAAAAAATTTCTTTGATTATTATTTTGGTGCTGTAATGCTTCTTTGTATTTGTGTATGGGGTATTTCTTTATTTAATGAAGTAACAATTAATGAATTCTTATTAAGATTGTCCATTACTCCTTAAAATATTGCATTATATAGTGTTGATAAAAAAAATTTCTTTCGATTGTTATTTTGGTGCTCTAATGCTTCTTTGTATTCGTGTATTGGGTATTCAAAAATTTCAATTGACAATTTTGAATTTTTCTATACATATAAGAGAATCACCAAGTGTAATATACTCTGTACAAAACGAAGTTTAAAAATAGTATGAAATAGCATGCCCTCCAATGCAAATATATTGTCACAATTTAATTTTTTGGGGCAAACTATGCAATTTTTTGATGACAAATAAAATAATGTATATGTAATTAAATGTTGTAAAAAATTGAGAGTTTGATACAATAATTTTAAGACAAAACCAAATTTAAATTATAACTAAATACACTTTGATGAAGGATGAAAGTTTTCTTTAACAAATAATTTTTCTCTAATATATAATATAATTTTCCTTTAACCGATGATCAAATTTGTTCAATTTAACTACAAAAGGATAAACAGGGTGAATATTTCGGAAAAAGGCTAATTAAGTAAATTTAATTAAAATGGGGATTGAAAAAAATATCATATAAAACTATTCTCACCTACCAAAGTCATGATGAACTTTATGTTGTTGTTTTACAAGTGAAGACAAAGATAAGATTAGAAATATTGTTTATAGAAGGTAATAGAAATCCTTGCAACCGTAACAAAATATTGTATACCTTGAAGTCTTCCAAAAAATTTGAAATTAAAAAAGACTTTATCGCCTTAAAAAAAAAGACTTTATCGATTACACTTTCAATTTCTCAAATATTATTTATTCTAGTTTGGATTTTGTGTCCATAGTATTAAAAATAATGCTACAAATATATTTTATGTATTCCATAAAAATATTACATTGGAAAAAATTTAGTTTCGGAAAAATATTTGTTCGACCCCGTGCGTGGCACGGGTCAAAGTACTATTATATATATAAAGTAGAGTGCATCAATTGTTGGGCGGCCATGTGTCAATCCACATGTGTTATTTTTAAGTGTACGTGGCTTTTTTTTTTGAGTCATCACCCACATAGGCATTCTGAGTGTGCACGAAGGCCAAAGTTAAAAGTTAAAACCGATGCTTCATCCGGAAGCCTATCGGTTAATCTAAAAAACCCAGTCAATCCTCAATTCACATTTCACATCCTCCAAATCGAGCATCAATCTATTACTATCCGTCAACATGATGAGGCCTGCTTCCCTTGCGTTTCGCCACTCGATCGGAAATGGCTCCTCCGGGGGAGTAAATCTCACCAGAGCATCTCCAAACACCACCGAACAGATCGCATCAAGGAGTGATTTGGTAATCCCATCTCAACCTACTTTTTCCCAGTCGAAAACAATTCTCTCAATTCCATTTTGCTTTCTTTTGATTGATTAATTAACTCCTACATTAGACTAGATGCTGATTGTTGTGCTGGGTGTTTGAATTTTTTTTCATGTTGATTAATTTCTTTTTTTTGTTAAATTTAAAATTTAACATCAAGTATTGGCATGAGAGAATGTGTAAATAGTTTGTTTTGCTGGTCTGTTATTCGGACACTGTTGAAGTGAACCTTTGACTAATGTTCATTTTCCGTTGGTGATTTGTGAGCCATGATGATTGCTCTGTTCTTTGCCTTTTCTTTTTTCCACCAGAAAGTCATGAGAATCTCTGATTTTCTCCCCCCCCCCCCACCCACCCAACTTTTTTCTTCTGAAAAGATGGGTTGCAATTGCATCAATTAGTCTTTTTGATTAAAAAATGGTTTCAAAGTAGGACACAATTGTCCATAACTTTGGCCTCAAATTGGGAAGCCAGTAACTCCTTATAATAACAATGAAAAATGTCCAATTCGTGTGGTGTGTGGTATGGAATGAAACCATTGCATATATATATCAAGAACACATCATAATCTTCATTTTTTGTCGGATTAGATAATTTTTGGGCTGGTTTGATAGGAGGCCCTAGAGATTAGATTTTAACTTCATATTCTTTCGGTTGTCTGCGTTCTTTTTAAAACATTCTTGGTTTAAACAACAATAAAATTTTGTAATAGTTGATTTTAAAATTTTGGAATAGTTGATTTTGTAATAGGCCCTGGTGGGATGGCTTCGTTCATGGAGGGGTTAATATGCGAGCGATTTTCTTTCGTAAGTTCAATGTAATTCTTTCTTTTCTCTTTAATCATGTCATACTTTGATTTCTATTGTGTTAATTCTAGGCTATGTTTCATGGCTATGACATAAACAGATGAAACTTATTTACTTAAATAATTTACTTAAATAAGTAAACAAAGGGCTAAATTTCATGATAAGGTGTATTTTTATGTTCTTTTAGTCATGTTACATATTGTTTTATGTTCTCAAGCTCCTTGAATTTCTCATGTATACTCACTGATTTTTTTTTCTAATATTGTTTTATGCTCTCAAGGTCTATTTTCTAATATCAAAACTGAAGACGTGGGGGACTAAATGAGAAAGACTATATTCAAGAAGTGCAAAGTTTGATGAATTATGTTTATAATTGCAAGTGGTTTATCCTTTGAACTTAAGACAAATGCAAATATGCTTTAATTCATCCAACCAACAAAGGTCTGGTTGTTATTTTCTCAGAGTATTATGGACCAATTGACTATGAGATGTAATATCTTAGACATTTTTTTCTATTTTAGGGACTATAGCTTGGCTTGATTTTTTCACTAATCTTCCCCTGAAGGTAATCTTGATATCTTCTTTGTTTTTTTCTTGATGATATAAATGGTTTTTCTTTGGTGTTTCGTCTGAAAAGTGCAGCTTTATTGTAGAGGTAGAGTTTGCATATTGAAATTGCCCATCATCACGATGGGTATGTAATGTGGCAAGGAACTAGACCTATGATGTTGTAAGAACTGGAGCACATAAAGGCATAGTCTCTTTCGTTTCCCTTATATGATAATGCGGTCCCTTTCCTTCAATAACTTCTTTTATTGTTTTATTCCTCCCATTTTCCCTGGTTATTTGAATGATCAGAAAAAAGGTGCAAAGATCTACACTTGATTTTCTGGTAGGAGGTTCTCTTCTACTGCACATCACATTGCAAAAACCCATTAAGAAGGTTATCAATATTTATAAAATTTAACGTCACTCATATTGGCTAATAATGAAATAGTTTTATAAATCAGTGGTTTGACCAACATTATGCAGACACCAGCCGCATATTGATGAATTTGTCTAGGAGTGCCCTCTTTACTCATTATGATGCTAAAGGTGTATTTTTCCATCTTTGAACGCTTCTCAACATTCCAAAAACACCTTCACGCGGGCTCAAATGTGACTGAATCACGAAACAAGTAGCATTCTTTATTAGTATTGATATGCAGTTGAATATGGCCTTTATTTAATTTAGACAGTAATGTTATCCCATGTATAAAGGCTATAACTCAATTGGGACTGTGCACGGGTGATATTGACTCTGAACGCAGAGGCCACATTGATGTCAAGTACCTGCAAGATGTTCTTTGGTGTCTAGGTTGGATAAGTATAACATTTTCAGTCTATTCACATCGTGTTTTATTTTTCCCCTTCCCTTTTTGCAAATATATTTTCTCACACAAGCAAACTATTTGCAATTGTGTCTTTTCTTTCTTGCAGTTCTATGAACAGAAAGAGCTGGGAGAATGGAATGACGTCAGATATTCTCTTACAGTTAGTTATCAAGCCTTTGCAAAACTAATTACATCTACAGGGGAAATTGCTCACTCGAAAGCTCAACACAGTGTCGATCTATGATGTCCAAAGATTTGGCTCTCAAGGTATATTTTCTTCATGTATCGATCGACTTTTTTTTATTAGTATTATTACTTGGAATTATTGTGCAATATTGCTGGGTTCCACCATCTGATCAGTGGTTGCTTGGAGCCTAAAATTTCTGTTTACTTAGTATATTTTCTGCGCTTTCGTTTGCCGTTCCATTGTGGATAAAGTTGCCTTCCGGTCAGGCGTTTTACCTCTTTGGATTCACACTTGAGTGATGCAAGAGTTCCCAGTGGTCGACCGAAACTCCGAAAATATGTCTTTGTCCGGCTTTCATTCTCAGTTCCCAACCGCAGCTGTGCAATCACTGTAGTGCAATCACTGTAGGGTTATCTCCAAACCCTTAATTGCTAACATCGCAGTAGTGCAATCGCTGTAGGGTTATCTCCAAACCCTTAATTTCTCAATTCAACGGGTAAGTAAATACATTAAGTAGAGTTTTAATATGGTGATTAGTGTTTTGAATAACTTTGGGTATATAGATAATCACCAGTTGTAGCAAGTATAGCTTCGGGTGTTCTTCTTCTAACCTGTAGGCTAAGATGACTGTGTCTGGTACATAGTCATGCATTTCTTTTTTTATTTCTTGAAATCCAATTTTAGAGATTTTGTTTTAAATTGCGTGTAATGTTTGTATTTTGGATTAATTTGATAGATTGATGCTATTTGATTTGTTTAGATTCTTGGATATTTGATGTTTGGGTAGATAAACCAGACTAATGTGATTTATTTCTGGTACCCTATAAATACCCGTAGATTCGTAGAATGAATTTTAAGCTTAGATATTGCAGTATGGAGTAGCTGGTTTTAAATTTCACAATTTGATCTCTGAGTATGAGCGCAACGTGTTTGTTTTTTTTGTTTCATCAATCTATATCTCTTTTCCATTGCAGGTGCTTATTCTTGATTTCTAATCATTGATTTTTATGTTTCTGAAGACAAGAAGATACACAAATGTGTGAGTTTCAAGGTGTGTTCGTTCATTCATTCTTTTATGTGGGTTTGGGTGATTAGATGCTTTTTGGTTAATTACTTCTTTCATTTTTTAGGTTAATTGATTGCATATATTTGCTATTCCATGTCTCTACTGATGATTTACAGAGGG
The DNA here is from genome assembly GCA_003260385.1 of Cuscuta australis. Classification (NCBI taxonomy): domain Eukaryota; kingdom Viridiplantae; phylum Streptophyta; class Magnoliopsida; order Solanales; family Convolvulaceae; genus Cuscuta; species Cuscuta australis. The sequence goes on along the minus strand of NQVE01000012.1, from coordinate 116,113 downwards.
AAGATAGGTTGGGATCTGCTTGAGTTAGGATTTGTGTGTATTTGTATCTATATAAGTGGGCATATCTTAACTATGAAATCGTTAAAGCTAAACACTATCCTTTAATAGCTTTTTTAAAACTCTAAACCTAAACACTAATTCTGATTTCAAATAGATCCATAATAAATCACGTTTGAGTGTTCAACTAAGTTGTTTGGTGTGCATCTGTTATTACATATAAATAAAATAACTAAAATTCCCAATGTTGAAGCTTTTAGTTGCCTATTCTTAATAGATACATATGCATATTTTTAATGAATGAATAACACCCTGTATAATACAGATTCAGAAATTAGATATTGGAAAAGCACTTCACCTTCCCTTCGATCATTCACTTATTAAAGAACTTCACATCATATTCATATCACCCTTTATTTTGGATGCATAATTTGACAAGAGAGTGTCTCCAGCAATTTACAAGATTTGGGTTACTAAATTATACTATTTCTAGCCTTAAAAAATTACTATTTGTATTTGTCGATGAATAAAAAATGTTACTTATCATTTTCATATGAAAATGTAGTGCTATGAAATCGAAACTCACACTTTGGGACAAGACTATACATAATTAATTACTATCTCAACCAAAAATATGCTTTGAAGGGTGGTATTGTCGCTGGTGAACCCATACTCTTTGGTATCACTTGACTACAACACTCAAGGTAAGACTTTGTATTACACACTATTAGGTAGCACTATTCTTTATACAAAACATTGGCTTTGTCTGTTTATTAACATTTAGTTTAAAACACCATTTTTTCACAAGAAATGTTACTCCCTGCAGGTTTTGTTACACTACTTTAAAACAACATAACACGTACACACTCCTCGATTATAATTCCAACTCCCCCTATCCCGTTAGTATGTATCTTTAACACATGAAAACTATAACAAAACATATCAATAGTGTTCCACTCAAGCACGTGTGAATAGCAAATAAAGGTAAGGCAGCTTTTTTGTTAAAGCGATGATCAAAATAAGCAAAAAAATGGTAAGTGCAAGTAACAGAAAAGAGCTGAACAAATCAGAGCATAACAAATCATGATCACCATCCTCATGAAAAAAAGGATAAAAGAGATCAATATACATGTACATCTTAATATGGTAGCTAGATAAGTAGGATTGATAAAAAACAACAGATCACAACTTACCAGGATAAAGATCGTCAAAGAGTGCTAATGTACTTTACCTACATTCAGCCTGTGAATTTACCTTTGATTAGTTTGATATCGAATTGGGTATTATATAATGTTTTTTAAGATGGAGATTTTGAATGTGATTATGTCCTCCCTTATTTCAAATAGGTGGGGGTGTTACACACTAAATCTTCTCTCAACTATGCACTATTCAACAAACCACGTAATATCCATCATGGAAGTAGCACCAAGATAGCATATAATCAGGCTTCACTGAATTCAAAAGATAACAATTAATAGATTTTTGGTAATTAAGTTGAGAATATATGTTTTGCCGGAATCTATTAAATTTCAGTTTTACTCTATATTTCATTTTGTGTCAAACTCATTAATTACAATAACAGTGCTTATACGCAGAGCTTCACAACAAAAGTTTCGCCGGAATCTATTTTATGAGTGGTGCTTTCTCTTGCACCGGCGCACTATCTCAAGGTATGAACCCATGATTTATTTTAAATATCCAAATGATACAATATCAATTTTGTGAATTTGCTCTATTATATTTGTTGAATTTTAGCCATATATTAATATATAGTCATGTTGTTGCTAGCTGCATGAGTTTATTCAAGAAAAAAGAATGACTTTTCACATGGATAATGTTGTATCGAAGTACATAAATTGTTCAAACACTAAATGAGTCACTTCATTTGCATTATTACTTATGTGAATTGTTGTTAATTCTCCATAGGAGAAGAAATGTATAGTACAGAGGGGATTGTTGATTCTTTCTGTAGGGACATGAGGGACATCCATTACATTAACCATAATGACATGAATATGCCACACTAATTATGTATGACCTGCATTTTACAATCAAAGCAGGTTAAACACTTCAGTGCAAGTTATTTGGTTTGTCATCTCATTTCTATTCATTATAAAAGTTAAGTTTATGTGTTGTAGTGTTGACATGTGGCATGCCACATATGCATCCACATGTGCACCCATTAATGAGGTGGATGCATTTCATTGGTCCAATTAGTTTTTTTAAAATCTTTATCATTTTTTAACAATTTTATAAACATATATTTTGCCATTGTAAAATATACTTCGTATTTTAAACACACACACACACACACATACACACACACACATATACATACATAGGATTATTTTATACTATTACTATATATTTTAGTTTATTACCTTCTCAAAAAATGATTATATAAATTTAATCACATATGCATATTTATGAATTAAATACTTTGCTCCAAAACTTTTAAATAGAATAAAGCTGGTTTAATTGAAGGGTGACAAGTGACATTATGTCACATCTCTAATGATGTATCATTATTTAATTAGTTTATTTTTTTATTATAATATTTTATTAATTAAACCCAATTTCATTAGTACTTCATTCAATGACCATTAATTTTGTATAAAACATTTTATTTTTAAATTAATATACCAATATATATTCCACCAGTTTTGAACATATGTAATCACTATTAGAAAACTAAAATAAAAAAATATATTTATAGATTATCAAAAATTTAGAATGTATTTGAATCCGTGCGAAGCACGGGATTAACACTAGTTTTAATAATAAGAATAAGAAAAAAGGGTAAGTTAGAACTGAAAGGGGCTTTCGTCCTTAATCCTGATCGGAGTAGAAAGCGCGTCAACATCATGGGTGCCTATATATGAAATCCAATAGGGTTGCCTTTTCGTAGATTACCGCTTAGACGTTGGCTGCCCCGTGCTCCCACATCCGGCGAGAGTCATACCACAGAAATCAACTTCAAATCAGCTTCTTTATTCTCCCAGATTCAGGCGAGTTTTGTTTATTTTTCTTCGATAGTTAGAATGCTCTTTTACAGGGGGAATCTAGATCTATTTAGCGTTTTTGTGTCTGTGTGTGTGCGTTTAGATTTACACATGTTATGCACTTTGCTTAAATTTCTCTCAATATGATTACATGCCTTTGTTTGGCAGCAACCTTTGGGTTTACCTTTGAAGCCTTGTTTTTGTGCTGATTTTTCCATGAATTTCAACTGCATTTTGGGTTTCAACCTGCGGGGTTTGGTGGATAGAAGTAAATTGGATTTTGGTTGATGAAGATAATAAAATTGTTGTTGTTTCATTCCATATCAAACAAAAGAAACTTAATATACCAAGAATCTATTATTTTTTTTGTATCTTAATAGCAATGATTAGATAAATCAATCAATCCATCACTGCAAGGTTTGAGCTCATCAGTCAAAACTTGGGGGTAGAATTTATAGTTCATACCTTTTAGGGTATCCTTTGATGTGAAGCCAACAACTGTTGGCTTGATGAAGATGAACACAGATGCTGTTACTCTTTCCCTGGAGTTAAACAAAAAAGATGGGGAATTTTAGGTTTAGGTAAAATATTTGGAAAGATTAGTAGTCTATTGAGGGATAATTCTTAAACCTGGCAAAATCTTCCTCCAAAACATTATACTGGACAACATCATTCTGATATCATCGATCATGACATATACAGGCATACTCCTCTGTCACAATATTGTTGAGATCTATTTAACAAACCCTAAACTTATTTTGAGATGAAGTTACAAAATTGATGAAATTAAAATGAAATTGATCTAGAGATATATAGGAGTATAGTTTGTGGTTTACTTTTATATAGGTGTATAATTACTTTTTTGCTAACTAATAGTACTTGGTTGGAGTGGCCTTGTCAGGAGCTAGATGGATACGAAGATGAGCAACAGCAATTCTCCCCGGGTGTGGTATGTGAGGCATTTTTTATTATTTGATTTTTATTAAGTGGTTTTCGTCTGTGTGGCGACATATTTTGGTTGTGATATATGATGTGATTTGCGACGTGCAGCAGGTTCACCTTGTGCCCAATTGCTCCAGAGGATAACCAAGCTGTTCGCATCAAGTTTGCTCATCTGGGCAAGGATGGATTTTTCAATAAAAGGATCTCGACAGTTGATGTCTCTGCATCGGTTCGAGATAGGGTATGGCTTTACTTTGACTCCTTATATGCTAAGCAGTATTATTATAACTGTGTTGATCAAGATGGAGATTGTTTGTTTGTTTGTTTGTTTGTTTGTTTGTTTGTGCTATGCAAATGCTAAGGGCTCTCTGTTGTCATGTTTGTGTTTACGACTATATGTACTGCATGGATGCAGGGCATGTCAGACTGCAATCTTGACGATTTCTCATCACATCTGGCAGTAGCGGATAACATTCAATTTGAACCTTTCCACCGTTTTTGGTTGGAAGAACGTCCCTTGTTGGATGCGCTTAACCCGTTGGAAGAAAGTCCCTTGTTGGACGCGCTTAATCCGTTGGAAGAACGTTTTTGGATGAGAAAACACCAAGGGAACAAGAAGAGGAGAGCGGACGACGATGCAGCCAAGGACGACAATGGCGATGCAGGTCCTGCTCCTGCCGTGGACATGGAGTATTAATCTTATTTGTAGTAAATCATCTGTTCACCTGTTTTGTATTGTTGCTCTGGAACATGTAAACTAAATTATCTGGTATGCATATTTTGTGCATGTGTGTTTTGGCATGTAAACATATGCTGAGCTAACTTAACTGGTGGCCTAGTTTGTGGTGCCTAGTTGACCATAATATTAAAGATTTGACTGTAGCACCTACAATTTATAAATTAACCATAATGATCGGTACCGTAAATGCATTTTAACTTCTATTCCAGGAATTAAAAATGGAAGTCCTATTTTGTTATATTTTCAAATTTTTACTCTTTAGCTTTTTTTCCTATCTTATGGAGCAGCGAAGATAGAAGATGATGGAGCAGCGAAGATGACAAGGAGCGATGGTGGTGAAAATTCATTGAAAACAATGGAGAAGGAAGATTGAGTAGCGAAGGTGATACGAACTCGTATCAGATAGGGAAGACTCAGAGCGTCTTCGAGCTCTTGAGAATATGGAACGAGGAAGAAGAAGAAGAATTGAGGTGAAGATGGAATTGGCGAACTGAGAGGGGAGAAGGAATTAGGGTTTTGAGTTGTTTATTGATTGATTATTCTAAAGGAGTTACATCTATATATATAGGAGACAAAGAAACCCTAGCTAACCCTAAACCTAACTTGACGGTTCAATAAAAGCGACGAGAGAAAGAACCGTAAAGAAACCTCGAAGGAGCTTATAATTTCGCTCACCTAATAAAACCTAGATTACAATATTATAATAATAATAATAATAATAATAAAAACTAATAAATATATAATCTAATATCCTACTATAAAATCCATAACACTCTCACCCCTTTAGAAACCACCTTGTCCTCAAGGTGGATGTTCCCACTCATGCTTCGAGACTGAAGAGAAAATGTTGACCCAAAGATTATGCCCACTTGATGATAGATCTTCATAAAGCCAGCAAATTGGAGTACAGCGACGGACATAAGAGAGAAGAGCAAATATAAACTTAGCTACCGACGGTGAAACCCAATGCCCGGACTCCACTATATTTGCATGGGCAGAGGACTGGATGATATCAAAAGGCAGTGAGATGCCCGCTTGCGTATAATTTACATCTGCTACTTGGGCCGCTTTGGACGAAGGCACAAGGCTACATGCGATGATGACATTGCTCAATGTTGGATCCTTTGCAACTTCTTCCTTACCCGGTGCATCTAGATGCGTATCAACAACGACAACATCCCATGGAAAGATATTAACAATACTTTCAACAGAAACACCATCAACATCAACTGTAGGAACTCTCACTAAATCCCCAATCGTACGCTCCACATCAGTAGATGTAGGATTGTGTAGAGTGGTTGTGGGGACCAGATCAGGTAGAGCAATGGAAATGCCGAGAAGATTCCTTATAGCGTTCATCATCCTTATTTTGAAACCTTTTAACTCCAAGGGAATATCACTCAATGCCATAGGAGTACCACGCACCAAATATTGTATCGAGCAAGAAATTTCCACATTGAAGGCATATAACTTGATGGTTGAGTTTTTCGGTAAGTCAACCTTCCCAATGAAGGGTTAGTTTTGTCCGAATGTCGTGTCTCTTGAGGAGTGGACGAAGGGAATTAGTTAATTTTTACAACTAGACGAAGGTTTGGACAGGTCTGAAAGTCTTCTCTTTTCGATTTGATAAATAAAAATACTATACTACTAATCGCTTTTGAGAAAAATAAAATAAATAGTACGGGTATAGGACTAGACTTTGGGCCAAGGCATCATCTAAGTTAAATACTGTTGTCACACATTTAATCAATAATTGGAATAAATATATTTCTGTCACAAATATTTCATTAACTTAACCTCTCTCAAGGTATCATTTATGTATTCTAAAAAGTTTGGCTTAATTAATTTTATATCCTCATGGACAAGGCAAAAACTAATTTCCAATTATTAATTAATTTTTCTCTCAACATAATTAATTAATTTCACAATAAAAATAATTTTAGAACAATTATTCCAACTATTAAATAAATATACAGAGTATATGCCCAAATTTAGCCAGGTTCCTAATCAGGGCCCTAACTCATACTAAATATCAACAGTGCATACAATAAAAGAACATTTTATTAAAAGTTGTAAAATAAACTTGGGATATGTTAGGGGTACACCTGGTACACCTTTGGTGTACCCCAAATGTACATCACTTGCCTCTACACCATTCATTTTATTTTCTTTTTATTTTTTATTTTTTTGAAATTTTCTTGCCTTTTTTGTGTGGTGATGGAGGAGGTGGTGGATGTTTGGGGTACACCTTTGGTAAGGTGTACCTCTAGCATTTTCCAATAAACTTACAACCGGAAGCAAAGCAGAGGCCTCTTCGGAACAACCGGGACAAAACTAAACTAAAAATATTAAAATATAATTAAAAACGGGACTAGAAAAGAGGTCCGGGCCTTAAAAGACCCGGAGGAAGGTTGATAATGGATTGCTTCACGCCGATCCGCGCCTTAAATAGGCGTGGGATTTTCCGGGGCGGGGTCCCGGGTGGCCGCCAGGCAGGTCGCCGCAGCTGCGGCCGTGGTTTCACGCACACGGTTTCGGCCGGTACTGTGTGCATGCTGTTTTTTGTTTTGTTTTTTCCCTGCGCAGCGTCATTCCTGTTGGATTTAAAAAAGGAAGAACACTGCGAAGCAGTGAACGAAGAACTCGATAGAATAACGAATCGCGTACGAAACGCTTTCAGATCAAAGTTATTTCGTGGTATACGAAATACTTTAATTGGATAAGACGTTAATTCAGAACAAGCACTCGAGAATCTGTTACTCAACCCATACCACGAGACTCTATTTTATAGAGTCGAAAATCCTTGTGATCGGACATGAACGTTCGCGCAGATGTACGCGTACGTTCGCGCAAGAAGAAGAAAGGTGCGAGTTTGAACGAAAGGTCTCCTGCGGTTGAAGGCTTAATTTCGACGTTTGTCCATTATGTAAGAGTCCTTTACCGTTTTGGACTCCGATCACAAAAATCTTAAGGATTTTCTTAAAATACTTGGACCCCGCCAGGGGCTGCCGCCCCTTGGACCCCGCTACCCGGGGCTGCCGCCCCCGGACCCCCGCAGTGAATTTATAATATCGTTGGACGAGAGCGCACTCCGCGCCTCCTAACTTATTTGACAACGTTTATTTAAATTCTTGTCCGGTCAAAGTAAATCCAATTACACAAAATAAATTAATGACACTAAAATCACCAACAATTCCTTCTCTTCTTTCAATCTTTCTTTTTTTTAATGATGATGATTGATGACGGTGGCTGACAACTGAATGACTGATACAGGACGCCCCCCCTTGCTGGTTGCTGAAGTTGGCCGGCCAGCCAGGTCGCGCCACGTGGCAGTGCCTGGTTGGCCGGATTTTGATCCGTTCCGAAATTTTTTTCTAAAAACACTATCTTGCTCAAAATTTTATTCTGAACAACTCTTTTTTCTGCGCCGACTTCAAATTCCAAATCAATTTGGGTCAAACGAATTAATTTGAATCAAAACAACTTTTTTTTAACTTTTTCTTTTCAAACAATTTCTTTTTGGTAATTTTTCAATCCGTTTGACTTCAAATCTCTTGCAGGGGTGTATCTCCACAATTAAATATACAATTTTCACTTCAAGGATTTTTAACATCTTTTGCCTCTTTGCTCCGTTGCATTCCATTTGCACAATTTTTTACACTTGTGTACCACTTTTGACACAATTTTTATTCTTTTCAAAACTAGACATAACTTTTGTTCACTTTTACAGTTATGAATAAAAACTTATAAAAACCATTGAGAAATTGATTTGTTTGATCTAAAATTGGACAATAACACATTAAATATAGAAAAGATAAATGCGTACAAAACGGACTTATCAAATTTCCCACACTTAAGTGTTGTTTGCCCTCAAGCAACAGAGTACAACAACAAATGAAATTTTGGATCAAACACTTACTCCCTCCGTCCTAAAACTTTCTTCCCAGAGCACTATTCCAACTTCACGGGAATTTATATTTATTTGCGTTTTTTCATGGCCTATATGATAAAATAAAATATTTTTGTCACCACTTGTTTTGTTGAACTTTTGATGTAGTTTTTAAATATGTATGTTTTATTTTTTATTTCTATACCAATATTTAAATAAAATAGATTGAAAAAACTTGGGATTTTTCTTCGTTTTGGGCAACGGGAAAAAAGATATAGGACGGAGGGAGTATTTAAAAGATTTTGGAAAAACTATTGACCACACTCTTTAAACAATTTGTTGCACAAAACTTTTTTACATTATTTAATCTTTACAAAAATAGAACTACTAGAAATATCATCCTTTTTACAAAGAAGTTAGCAAAGATTTTTTTGTTTTTCTAAAAGATGCACATAAATTAATGTTATTGGCTAAATGTAAAAGTTGTCCACTTACAAACTTGGATACTAATGTTTAAAACAAAAGGATTGTAAGTGTTTTGTAATAACTGCAAAATAATTTAAGGTCAAAAATATGTAGATTGAAAAACAAAATTAAAAAAACTTTTCTGAAATTATCATTTATTCCTATGCAAAGAGTAAGTTTGATTTTTTTTGTAGAACATCACTTTGTCATGTTGACACAAGCAAAAACATTGATCCTCATCACATGACTTTAACCACGAGATTTTTGGATTTTTATTCACTCAAAAATCTCATCACATGGAACCGCATGCTTTTTGGCACTCACTTCAATATAAGTCTCATCATCTGACATAGAACCAAATGCTTTTTTACTTTTCAATTCACTTTAGAACTTGGTCTCACCAAAGTGTGTTCTTTGAATTTTTGACTTTTTTTTCAAAACTTACAATGCAATCATTGAAATATCAAACTTTCAGAAAAATATAGTGCTCATACTCAATTTTGAAGTAGCGGAACAACGTCATTTTAAATGACAAGTTACAAATGTTTGACCTTAACGTATTTTACAAGTTAATATTTTTAACTAAATCAATAATTTTATTTTCAACACATTAGTATCCAAATTTATTTATTTACAAAACTTATTAAAGTTAACCAATAAAAAGATTATATGTGCAATTTTAAAATAAATTAAAAATTTTGGCTGATTTTTGCATAAGGGGGCTATTAAAAATAATTTTACCTTTGGAAAAGAGTAAAAAGAAATGTAAAACAATTTTAAAAACATCAATAGTGATAACTAGACCGAATCAGAGTATTCGGGATCGGGCTGAATGCTGCCAATTAGGTGCTCTTAGGCTCACCCGAATAAACCTTTCTACGAAATGACCCAGTAGGAATGGTAGGACAAGTTCGGCTCCCGAAGGAATCACCCTTTGCGTCCACTTAAGTACCATTTCAGCTTAGACAGACATTTCGTACACGGTGTAGAGATCAATATTAATATATAAAATGCAACAAAGCGTATAAAAATATTTTCAAAAAATATTCCTACACAAATAAAAATATTCTGTACCAAACTCCAATCTCCCCACACTTAGGGTTGACCTTGCCCTCGAGGTCTTTAAGCGATAAAAATAAGAGTTTGGGACAGAGACAATTCTCATTTTTTTTTGTTTGAAAAGGTTTTTACAAAATTATACACAAAGGTTAGTCATTCCTTTTTTTGTTGAGTCAAAATGGTTCACCAACATTCATAATTCCAAATTCCACCTGCAGACAAATAAAAAACAAAAACGCGTAAAAAAGAAAAAGAAAAATAAAATTTATACACTTGGGTTGCCTCCCAAGAAGCGCTTCTTTAACATCACTAGCTTGACGTTAGCCCGTTTTTTACGGAACTTAACGATCCGAGAGTCATAAAGTTTGACTTTTTTGACTCTCTTCTGATGCCACCTTTGTTCTGTTCTTTTCCCGTCAAAGTCCAGGATCTTTGACTCATTCATGCAGCTTGGTGGCAAAAGGGAAAAGGGAGGAGACTCGTCTTGGATAGTTGGTGGTGGGAGTCTCCTCGGTGTATCCACATCATTGGCCTTCGGTGCTAGGATCTGATTTTTCAAGTCCTCAATGGGTTGACTTTATGTTGGTGGCTCGATGATTACGGCATGTGTTAGACGCCTCGCACACCTCTAGAGGGGGGGTGAATAGAGGTGTTGCCCAAAAGACCAGTTTTTTTCGCGGAAACGTTCTTCACGAATATTCAACAAAAACAATGCACCACAAACAAAATAAAGTGAAGGATAAGAGCAATGCACACACGATATATACTGGTTCAGCCTAAATGCCTACATCCAGTCCCCGAAGCAATCGTGCCCAGGCCTTCACTAACCCGTCAAACTTAACGGAGTTTGACAATCCGAATACAACTCGAGAACTTGATTTCACAAGCCTCTTATCTTACCACCGAAGTTTTGATTTCACAAAACTCGGGATTTCTTCCACCTAACGTTTGATTTCATAAACCGTTAGGATTTCTACCACTTGGTGTAATCCCAACACCAAGAATACAAATCTCTTACAATAAAGTAAGAAAACAAACCGCAACCGAGTAATTCTCCCAACCCGGAGTAGATTGTTGCAAATACAATAAAGTCCTTTAGAATATGGCAATATCTCTCAAAAACTCAAGCAAGAAATGATTTAGCAATCAAAACAATTGCCTTGCTTGGATATAAGGAGGGGATTGAGTAGAATCTCTTTGGATATTCAAAGGATATGTTCTTCAAAGTGTTCTAAGTGCTCTTATGAAGATTATCACGAAAGTAGGTAGTATATAGAAGTTAGGGAGTGGATAGGGATGAAAAGCATTCAAAAAAACTAGCCGTTTGGTAGTTGAAACTGTCGCCTTCTTTGAATAATTCAAGAACTATTCGAATAGTTTGGATCAATCGCGTGGCTTGAAAAACCAGTTCCTATTCGAATAAATGGTGATTTATTCGAATAAATCAGGTTCAAAAACCAGGACTTATTCAAATAAATGGTGATTTATTCGAATAAAACCGGTTAATTTCAGTCACAGGAAAGATCACGACTTATTCGAATAAACTAGAGATTATTCGAATAGAAAGACAACTTCCCCACACAAAAGCTGATATAAAATGTGTTTTAAAGGTAGGATGATAAGGGAATGAACCTTAGAGATGCCATACTCTTTAACACATAATCTAAGACCTAAAACACTACCCAACTAAGGAAACAACCTCTTCGGTCTCATTCCTTCCACTGATGCTCAAGTCCCTTCTTCACGGACGGATATGAAGTTGTTGTAGCTTTGATTCTTAGCCTTGATGCACAATATGATGATGATGTTTTGTCACCCTTTTGTCATTATCAAAACCTAAAAGACAATGGGCAAATGACATTGCAAAAATATATATTCATGATAGCACATTGTCCAACAATTTCCCCCTTTTTGATAATGACAAATCCATTAGGAGATATGCATCATATAAGGCTAGTTCCCCCTCAAGTATTGCATTATAAATCAAACAAAGACAAACAAATCCATACTATCTTCCCCATTAAGATATGCACAAATACAATCCCCCCTGAATATATGCATATCTACACCATCTTCCCCCTTTTGACATTATCAAAAAGAGATGGGCAAAAAGATATATGCTCATGCAAATAGATATCAAACAAACAAATAATATCACATTGTACAACTAAAATATAAATAAACATTAGTTGGAATTAATAAAGTGAATCAACTTCCCCCTTAATTGATGCTTCACCCAATTATGTGCTTGGCGCATCTACTTCAACTCAAGTCGAAGTGTTCAAGCACACCTTCCTTAATGAATCTACGAAGCAAATCTTGGTACCCAATGCCTTTTGGGTCCAGGAGTGTTATGGCAATAATAAAAATCATATGAACGATGCATCACATTATCTTGACTTAGAAGCAAGTGCCTATACTTAGTGTAACAAACTGGTGTGATGTGTCCAACTTTATTACAATAATGACACCTAACACTAGGGTTTTTCATGTTTCTAGGACGTGTGATGTGCTTTCTAGGTTGTCTATCAAACTTAGAATTCCTAGAATGACTTAGTTTATTTCTAGGTGATCTAGAGTATTTAATCCTAGAGGTAGATTTTAGTCTAAATTCATTTTCAACTTTCTTCATAGCTAATTTCAAATCGTCTACTTCTTTCTTAAGCGCTTCTATCTCAAGACTAGAAGACTTACATGAAGAACAAGCTAAGGTGAATCATTTAATTTCAAATTAGTCTCCTCAAAAGTCTTATTTTCAATTTTCAGGGAATCAATTTCTTTTTGCAAAATATTATTTTTCTTTTGCAAAAGGGTGATTTTATATTCCAAATCTTTGGCAATAGATGAGACTTTCTTAAATTCTTTAAATAAATCACCAAATGCTTCTTGTAGTTCTTCAAAACTAAAAGGATCGTTAGAAGAACTTACCTCTTCGGATTCACTTTGAGCCATAAGACAAATGGCTACTTCATCATCGGATGAGGAAGAGGAGCTAGAGTTGGATTGCTTTCGGCGTTTGGACTTCTTGAATTTTCGTTTAGGGCAATGACCCTTGATATGTCCACGCTCTCCACATCCATAGGAAGTAGGCTTTGTACTCTCATTCAATTGCTCAAGCTCATTTTGCAAGAAGTGATTAAATAACTCGAGAATGTCACTTTCTCCTGAGCCGCTTGGACAAGTTCCTCCAATGTTTCTGGTGCAGCGGGTGAAGGTGATACTGAGACAGAACCCTCGGTATGCTTCACCTCTTGTACGATTTGACTTTTTGGGCTTTCAGGAAGCATCACCACTGTATCTCGTGCAATCATTTCTGCAAGTGTTATCTTGTTTTCCATATACAGTGGTGATGGAGTTTGTGGATATTCAAGAATCGAGACATTGTTGGATTCAGTTTCAGATTCTGTCTCAGATTCTTTGTCCTCTACTAGAGCAACAACTTTCTCCATCTGAATTTGGAGAGTTTGTTGTTCCATAGTCTTCTTAAAATCTTCCAGCATCTTTTGCATCTGCTCCAAATGTTCACGTTGTTCGCTTTTAAATTTCAACTCTTTCTGAATTTGGAGCAGTTTCTTTTCTTCTTGGACTGTTTTAAGAAATCGTTCTCTTGCCTGGATTGCATCTCTGTTTGCTTCGATTTGCTCTTCACAAGTCTGAGTGTAATTACGACAATAGGCCCAACGCTAGAGGGGGGGTGAATAGCGTTTAAAACAAAATTGCAGGAAATTAAAACGAGAGCGTTAAAGTAAAGAGCGTAACGAAGGAGCACACCGGATTTTATCCTGGTTCACCACAACGTGTGGCTAATCCAGCCCCCCGAGAGACTCTCTCGAGCTACACTAACTCCGTTAAGCTTAAGGGTGCTTAACAAACCGATACAACTTGAGAACCCGAGTCACACGAGCCTCAACACCTTTGCTCGGAGATACCGCACTCCAAGACTTCTCACGAAGGAACAAGAAACTTCCTTCGAGTTTACAACAAGGGAACAAACTCCCTTAAAGTGTATGAAAACACTTAAACACTTAGGAATAAAACTCTCACAAAGAGTAGATATGAGTGAACTAGTAAACGCTCAAGAACACGACAATTTCTTCAAGAATTGGCTCTCAAATAGCTAAGAAAAATGGGAATGCTTATGCAATGAAAGAGTATTGAAATGTTGAAGAATTGTGTGTTAAAAGAGAGGATTTGGGTGCCCTTTTATAGCCCAAAATGGGATAAACCCGTTGCTAGAATTTCCAACAGGATGAAGACAAATTTTTCAGGGACACAGGCTGATAGTCGATTGTCAAACCATGATAATCGATTATCCAAAGATTCCCTGTCCAAAAATTTAAAATTCTATCCGTTGGAGGACAACGGTAACCCAGATAATCGATTGTCAACAAGTGATAATCGATTATTGGTCCTCTCAGGAGATTCTGGGTTTTGGCTGCAAAGGCTGATAATCGATTATTGCAAAGCTGATAATCGATTATTGCGTGCTTCAGAACTTGGAAGTTCAAAGCTGCAGTGGCTGATAGTCGATTGTCACTAAGGTGATAATCGATTATCACCCAGCTAAAGTCTAGCCAGCTGAAACCCGTTTTGAAAAACCGAGGTCCAAAAACGAAGTGTTCCCAAAAGTAAAAACCAAGTTTGAAAAACATTGTATATGGTATAAAATAGTGAAAACAAGACTTGTTAGGTAATAACCAAGTCCTCAAGGTCGTAAATCACGTGCGTACTGTTTTGACCGTTTTTTTTACGTGTTAGACCGATTGACCAAGATACAAGAGTGGTTTTTACAAAATAATTATTCGGGAACCTTTAAAATATGCTCAGAGATAAAAACAGGGTTTAAAATATTGAAAACCACGGAGTTGGTTCGGGCGCCAAAAACCGAACGCCGAAAACCGAACGACGAAAGCCGAACGCCGAAAGCCGAACGCCGACTTAGGTGGTTTTGGTTCTGAGCAAGGACCAAGGATTTTAACAATAAAGAGATTTATCTAAAATGTTTATTTTGATGCATAAAAACATTTTATGATTTTGTAAAATAATTTTGACTCTTTGAGAACCGAGACTTGAATTGATTATCGGTTTTGATCACAAAAGACCGACTCGACTAAGTCTTCAATTCTTGATCTGTCCTTGGGTCTTTTAGGTCTTGTTCCAAGCCATTCTTCACGCCTTGAGTTATTCAATGAAACTCTTCATATCCACGGCGGTTTGGCAATTATCAAAACCTGTCAGAAATGAACACGACTTTAGTTTAACGTACAAAGTGTGTTCCAACAATTTCCCCCTTTTTGATAATGGCAAACAAGACGGGGATATGCATAGGGTTTTGATCTTTTTGAAACAAAATTCCCCCTTAATCAAATTCCCCCTGAAAATATGCATAGCCCTTATCTTCCCCCTTTTGACATTAACAAAAAGATTGTAAACAACAAAAATCATAAAGATTTTTATTAATTATTTAAGGGAAAAGGCGGAGTACATAGCGAAAGCATTAAAAATTATAAAATAAGGAAGAGAAGAAAGTAGAGCTAGAGCTCTAGAAATCCGGGGAAAGATCATTGAGAAGTTGTTCTTCGTCAATGTCTTCTTCTTCTTCTTCTTCTTCATCACCATCGCCGCCATCATCATCATCATCATCATCATCATCGTCCACCTCGTCTTCTCTTCCAACGTTTTGAGTCCCACTTTGTTCACCTCCGAAATTTGGTGGAGGAACGTAAGGGACCATTTGAGCGTACGGGTAATTGACAAAGTCAAAATACCCGTGAAGTTCACGGCTCAAGGTATTGACGTTGTGCGCCGTTTTGGAGACGTTGGTGTCAATCCGAGAGAGAGTGGCTGTTAAGGCTGCCATTTGCTCGGCGAGAGAAGGATTGGTCGATGTGGTGGCGGCTGAGGCAGTGGCTCTCGGTTGGCGGCGTGGACGAGGCTGTCGAAACAGAGTCTCGTCGGTGCCCGAGTGGAAAGAAGACTCATCAATCTCCCAGTGCTTTGTCCCCTTTACCTTTGGCCCAACATCGGTTTTGATGTTGTATTCTTCAAGAATTGCCATGACAAGGAGGGCATAGGGGAGCGGCCGATTGTCGGAGGTGGCCGTGAACATGTGAGTCATCACAAATTTACACCAATTGAGATTGGCGTTGTGAATCATCGCATGGATCGTCTTCGTGTCTTCTTGGGAGAGATTGGTGTGGTTGAACTTCCTGGGCTTGAGGATCCGTGTCAACACATAGAAGATGAAACGATACACGGGACTCATGGAAGAAATCGTAGGGCGCCGCTGTTGGGGACTGGGTACGAAGTGACGGATGCCCACTTCCTCCAAGAGAGCGGTCTCATTGAACCGCGCCCCCTCTTCTCCGGTGTAGAGCCCGAGATCCTGTCCGTCCCGATGAAGCCCGGTGAGGATTTGAATGTTCTCTTCATTCAAATAAATGTCCACCCCGTTGACGTTTGAAATCAACGATCCGTCCTCATCCTTTTTCAAGTTCGAATAGAAAGCTCGAACAAGAAAAGGTTGATAATTGACCTTCTTGATGTAGAGGAGATCGAGGAAGTTTCCACGTTCAAGGATAACCCGTGCCTCACGTGGAATGGAGTCATGAATGAAGCGGGCGGTGGAGAATCGGGGAGGGAGAATTTCCCGATGCTCAAACTTCTCCGAGAACATTGTAGCCTCTTTGCGGTTTTTGAACCAAAGAAACGACCCGTTAAGGTATTTGTGCGTTGATGGTGGAGGAGCCGAAGAGGAAGCAACGTTCTTGCCGGTGCGGGAACGCTTTCTTTGACCGCCTGCCATTGCAACAAGAGAGGAGAGAGAGATTGCAGAAATTTTTGAAGAGAAAAAATGAAGAATAGGAGCAAGAATGATGAATTATGATGAATATATGGAGAAGAGATGATTGGAATGAGTAAAAATGAAGTAGATATCACCAATATATAGTGGAGGAGGTGTAGAGATCCGTTGGGATGGTCAAACAAGGCATTAACTGCTCTCCAACGTCTCTGCAACGGTCAGATTTTTGAAAAATCTCCGTTGATAATCGATTATCATGACCTGTCAATCGATTATCAGATGCCTCAGATTCTCCGCTGATGGTCCTGCAGTCTTCAATAGTCGATTTCCATGTTTGGTAAATCGATTGTTGGAGTTTGCGCCTGAGTTGCCTTAAACTTCTGTAGGCTCAGATAATCGATTATCTTAATGTTGATAATCGATTGTTTACTCCTTCAGCTTTTGTGCTCTAAACTTCTGCAGGCTGTGATAGTCGATTATCACAAGCCTGTAAATCGATTTACACTCAGTCTTGGGAACTAGAAATTGATTTCTTTTGTTCCCCCTGGCTTTAACACCTACAATGAAAACATTTTGGTACCCGTTTGATCTTTTGGGTCCTTGAGGATTAGTAACACGACTTTTTAAACTAATAAACACACGCACCAATAATCACATACACATGGTACGCAAACACACACACACACACACGTACCAACATGTGTGTTTAAGTGTTACCTTGGCCAACTCGTCCTTTTGCGGTTGGCGGGTTCCAGTCTACTCGAACCGAATGTCTGTACCTCGGTTTGACTTGTGTGGGCTCCGGAAGTGGTATGTGAATCTTCTTCTTTTCATCATAATAGAAGAAGTAATATGGTTTCTTTTGCGTTGATTCCTGCAGGGATTGGTTAGAGTTCGAATATCCTTTTTGAAAGGATTTCATTCGGTTAGTTCCATGCAGAGTGTGTGTTTTGTTATACGTGTAATGCCTATGCCTACTAAAACACACGGGTGCTATATGACCTACCCTATTGCAATAATGACAAACAACATTTGGATTATGCATTCTCCTAGGTTGATAATAGTTGCTAGGTTTTCTAACTTGATCATTGTTCATCCTAGTGTTCTTTCTAGGTAGTCTAGTGTTCCTAATTGTTCTACGTTGTCTATATTCTTGATTTTCATTATTCCTAAGTTGAGCTTTAGGTTTCCTAGATGGTTGCTCAACTTTTTCCTTATTATTAGGTTCATTTTCAAATCCTAAGCCATGTTTAGTAAGTTGCAAATTATCAAGAACATCATTAAGGTTTTTATGAGAAACACCAAACTTCTTTAAAGTTCCTTCAAGTTTTGCAACTTGATCCTTAAGTGATATACAAGAACTACATTTTGAACTTTCCGGTTTGTCGGCGCTTCTTTTTCCGAAAGACTTATTTTCTTCTTTTAGTTTTTCATTATCTTTTGATAGTTTATCAACTTCCTTCTCCATGGAAGTAAGTTGTTTCTTCAAATCCTTGTTAATTTTAGAAGCGTTGACATATTCATCAAAAAGTTCATTAAAGGCTTCTTGTACATCATCAAAAGTATAGGAATCTTTAGAAGTGGTACATACCTCTTCCGGTGGTTCCTCGTGTGCCATGAGACAAAGGTTGGCACTTTCGTTTTCTTCGCCTTCCAATGATTCGTCGCCGGAATCACCTCCCCATGAGATGTAGGCTCGGTGCTTCTTGAACATTTTATTCTTGTTCTTGGCGTTTGGACATTTTGGTTTTATATGCCCAACTTCTCCACACCCATAGCATTTGGGTGGGTTTCCTTGCTTCTTTCCTTTCCGTTCATACTCTTGGCTCATGAACTTATGGAATTTCTTGAGTACGATCCCGAACTCGTCTTCGTCACTCGAGTCTTCCATAGCACGTTCTTGACTTGTAGATGCCTTGAGAGCAATCCCATTCTTCTTTTGTTCACCTAGA
This sequence comes from Cuscuta australis, assembly GCA_003260385.1. Lineage (NCBI taxonomy): Eukaryota > Viridiplantae > Streptophyta > Magnoliopsida > Solanales > Convolvulaceae > Cuscuta > Cuscuta australis. The sequence goes on along the minus strand of NQVE01000012.1, from coordinate 97,266 downwards.
GAGGGATACAGAATGGTAGACTCATAGGTTTTGAGATTACCTCTAAGTCCGTCAATGGTGACGTTGGTGATGCCGATGGATTCTTAAATGGCATCGGCTTTGGAGCGCCACTCCGGTGTGAGACTTCGCAGGATTTTTCTCACAAGCTCCTTGTCCGTGTACGTCTTCTTGAGAGCATGGAGATCATTGACGATATTGGAGAATCGTTCAAACATCTCATCGATTTTCTAATTCTCCTTCATACGAAATAATTCATATTCATGGGTCAGAAAATCTATCTTAGCTTCTCGGACTTGATTCGTACCTTCATATGTGATTTCGAGCTTGTCCCACATTTCCTTGGCGGTGGAACAACAAGAGATCTTCCGGTAGTCATCCGGGTTTACTGCACAATAAAGAATGTTGATCGCCTTGGCGTTGTTCTCTATTTTCTTGATATCCTGCGCATCGTATTCTTCTTCGGTTTTGGGAACGGTGGTTTCCCCAGCTTTCTTCATGGGCACTTCTTCCCCATTCTTGATAATTCTCCATAGGAGAAAGTTGTTGGATTGGATGAAAATTCTCATTCGCTCCTTCCAATATGTGTAATTCGTTCCATCAAATAATGGAGGCTTCGTGGTGGATTGCCCTTCTCCTAAACCTGCGTATAAGTTTTGAGTAGAAGCCATTTATCGTTTCTCTCAAACGGTTAAGTCTTTCAGAGAGTATGGCTCCGATACCAATTGTTAGAATAAAGGCCCAACGCTAGAGGGGGGGTGAATAGCGTTTAAAACAAAATTGCAGGAAATTAAAACGAGAGCGTTAAAGTAAAGAGCGTAACGAAGGAGCACACCGGATTTTATCCTGGTTCACCACAACGTGTGGCTAATCCAGCCCCCCGAGAGACTCTCTCGAGCTACACTAACTCCGTTAAGCTTAAGGGTGCTTAACAAACCGATACAACTTGAGAACCCGAGTCACACGAGCCTCAACACCTTTGCTCGGAGATACCGCACTCCAAGACTTCTCACGAAGGAACAAGAAACTTCCTTCGAGTTTACAACAAGGGAACAAACTCCCTTAAAGTGTATGAAAACACTTAAACACTTAGGAATAAAACTCTCACAAAGAGTAGATATGAGTGAACTAGTAAACGCTCAAGAACACGACAATTTCTTCAAGAATTGGCTCTCAAATAGCTAAGAAAAATGGGAATGCTTATGCAATGAAAGAGTATTGAAATGTTGAAGAATTGTGTGTTAAAAGAGAGGATTTGGGTGCCCTTTTATAGCCCAAAATGGGATAAACCCGTTGCTAGAATTTCCAACAGGATGAAGACAAATTTTTCAGGGACACAGGCTGATAGTCGATTGTCAAACCATGATAATCGATTATCCAAAGATTCCCTGTCCAAAAATTTAAAATTCTATCCGTTGGAGGACAACGGTAACCCAGATAATCGATTGTCAACAAGTGATAATCGATTATTGGTCCTCTCAGGAGATTCTGGGTTTTGGCTGCAAAGGCTGATAATCGATTATTGCAAAGCTGATAATCGATTATTGCGTGCTTCAGAACTTGGAAGTTCAAAGCTGCAGTGGCTGATAGTCGATTGTCACTAAGGTGATAATCGATTATCACCCAGCTAAAGTCTAGCCAGCTGAAACCCGTTTTGAAAAACCGAGGTCCAAAAACGAAGTGTTCCCAAAAGTAAAAACCAAGTTTGAAAAACATTGTATATGGTATAAAATAGTGAAAACAAGACTTGTTAGGTAATAACCAAGTCCTCAAGGTCGTAAATCACGTGCGTACTGTTTTGACCGTTTTTTTTACGTGTTAGACCGATTGACCAAGATACAAGAGTGGTTTTTACAAAATAATTATTCGGGAACCTTTAAAATATGCTCAGAGATAAAAACAGGGTTTAAAATATTGAAAACCACGGAGTTGGTTCGGGCGCCAAAAACCGAACGCCGAAAACCGAACGACGAAAGCCGAACGCCGAAAGCCGAACGCCGACTTAGGTGGTTTTGGTTCTGAGCAAGGACCAAGGATTTTAACAATAAAGAGATTTATCTAAAATGTTTATTTTGATGCATAAAAACATTTTATGATTTTGTAAAATAATTTTGACTCTTTGAGAACCGAGACTTGAATTGATTATCGGTTTTGATCACAAAAGACCGACTCGACTAAGTCTTCAATTGTTGATCTGTCCTTCAGTCTTTTAGGTCTTGTTCCAAGCCATTCTTCACGCCTTGAGTTATTCAACGAAACTCTTCATATCCACGGCGGTTTGGCAATTATCAAAACCTGTCAGAAATGAACACGACTTTAGTTTAACGTACAAAGTGTGTTCCAACATATTGTTGTCACATATTTAATCAATAATTGCAATAAATATATTTCTGTCACAAATATTTCATTAACTTAACCTCTCTCAAGGTATCATTAATGTGTTCTAAAAAGTTTGGCTTAATTAATTTTATATCCTCATGGACAAGGCAAAAACTAATTTCCAATTATTAATTAAGTTTTCTCTCAACATAATTAATTAATTTAACACTAAAAATAATTCTAGAACAATTATTCCAACTATTAAATAAACATACAGAGTATATGCTCAAATTTAGCCACGACCCTAATCAGGGCCCTGTTGGACATGAGTTCAAACCTCCTTGTTATTTTTTTTGGATTATTTTTTGTTTTGATGAATGACAAAAAGGATGATTAAATTCAATAGATATTCGAAAATTTATTCGGATCGAGAAAAGCAAAGAAGGGCATCAAGAAGTTTCGGCGATAATTCACGCTCACCCCTATGCAGTTTTTTGAAGTGAAGCGAAGACTCCGAAGACTTTTTATTTTTATTGAGTCTAGGAATTTTTGTAAGGATGACAATATCTTCTGCACAAAACAATTTAATTTCTGAGGGATAAAAATTATTTTTGAGCCAGTTGAAAAATCACTTTTCCTCTGTCTAAAATATTTTAGTGAGTCAGTTTCAAAATAAGTGTGTCAAAATTTCTTTAAAACATTTTTAAGATTACACAATTTTCTTTGGTGAGAAAAATATACTTTAAATATTTTTTCGTGTATTGTTTGACACACAAAATAATTTTTTGGACTCTCTTTTTCTCTCCCCTACTCAAACTCATTGAATAGGGAGATATTTTCCCAGGAGCGTGCCTTGTTATTCTCGTTGTCCCAAACAACGAGTTAGAAGCCAAAGTGCTTCCAATCGCACTTGGCTTGGGCCCTTTGTGTTTGCGCATTATTTTTCATTTTAATCGATTATATCCTTTAAGATAATCGATTAGATCCAGCGCAATTTCTCATGTTTCAACTCTTAATCGATTATTTCTTTTAACAAAATCAATTAGCTTGGACAGTACCTCCTAATCGATTTAAACTTTCACTTTAATCCATTTATAAGCTATTCGTTGGGCTGCTCAACCTTGATCAATAATCGATTGTTTATCCTTCGTTAATCGATTAGTTCGTACCGAACTTCCTAATCGATTATTTGTCTTCATTTAATCGATTATGATTCAGTTTTCTTTTCAGGCTTTTCGCTTCTGTGTACAGTAATCGATTTAAACTTTTACTTTAATCGATTAATTTTATCTAGTGCATATTCTCAGCCTGCTTCAACGGCTTTATTTTCCTCAACCTATTTAATCCCTCATCCTCCTTCATTTCAATACACACCTCTTGCACTCCAATATAATTTTTGAGCTATATTCATCCTTTGCTTCATCTTCCTCATCAAAATATTATTTTTGAGAGTTAGAAATATTTTTCTTTGAGTGCTAAAAGTAGTTGTCATCCATAGAGCTTAAATCTTTCAAACACTACTTGCTTAATTGTGTGAGCTCTCATTCTTGTGTTGTAAACTCAATCTCTCTTGAGTGATTGTTCGTAAGACTTGTGTGACTCAAGTCTTGTTGTTGTAAGAAAGTGAGGCTTGTGTGATTCAAGTTCTCAAGTTGTACCGGTTTTTCAAGCACCCGTTGAAGCTTGAAGATTAGTAGGACTTTCGAGAGAATCTCTCGGAAGACTGGATTAGCCACGAGGTGGTGAACCAGTATAAATCTCGGTGTTCTTCTTTCCCTTACTCTCTTTATTTTATTCATGCGATTCCATTATTTCACACACGCGAAAAACGCTTATTCTTGAGAACAACTCTATTCACCCCCCTCTAGAGTTGCACATTTGTCTAACAGGCCCTAACCCATACTAAAGATCAACAGTGCATACAATAAAAGAACATTTAATTAAAAGTTGTAAAATAAATTTACAACCGGAAGCAGAGCCAGGGCCTCTTCGAGACAACCGGGACAAAACTAAACTAAAAATATTATAATATAATTGAAAACAGGACTAGAAAAGAGGTCCGGGCCTTAGAAGACCCGGAGGAAGGTTGATAATGGATTTCTTCTCGCCGATCTGCGCCTTAAATAGGCGTGGGATTTTCCGGGGCAGGGTCCCGGGAGGCCGCCAGGCAGGTCGCCGCAGCTGCGGTCGTGGTTTCACGCACACGGTTTTGGCCGGTACTGTGTGCATGCTGTTTTTTTGTTTTGTTTTTTGGAAAATGCTAGGGGTACACCAAAAGTGTACCCCAAACATCCCCCACCCCTCCATCACCACACAAAAAAGGCAAGAAAATTTCAAAAAAAAGTAAAAGATAAAAAAAATAAAATGAATGATGTAGAGGCAAGTGGTGTATATTTGTGGTACACCAAAGGTGTACCCCTAGCGTATCTCTTATTTTTTCCCTGCGCAGCGTCATTCCTTCTCTTCTTTCAATCTTTCTTTTTTGGAAAATGCTAGGGGTACACCAAAGGTGTATCCCAAATGTCCTCCACCCCCTCCTTGTTCACAAAAAAAAAAAGCTAAGAAAATTAAAAAAAATAAGTAAATAAAAATAAAATAAAAATGTATGATTATGAAGGGGGTGAGGGACATTTGAGGTACACCATTTTTCTATACCCCTAGCATCATCCTTCTTTTTTTTTAATGATGATCATTGATGATGGTGGCTGACAACTGATACAGGACGCCCCCCACTTGCTGGTTGCTGAAGTTGGCCGGCCAGCCAGGGTGCGCCACGTGGCAGCACCTGGTTAGCTGGATTTTGATCTGGCCCGAAAAATTTTCTAAAAATTCTCTCTTACTCAAAATTTCATTCTGAACAACTTTTTCTTCTGCGCCGACTTCAAATTCCGAATGAATTTGGATCAAACGAATTAATTTGAATCAAAACAACTTTTTTTTTAACTTTTTTCTTTTCAAACAATTTCTTTTTTGTACTTTTTCAATCCTTTTGACTTCAAATCTCTTGCCGGGGTGTATCTCCACAATTAAATATACAATTTTCACTTCAAGGATTTTCACCATCTTTTGCCTCTTTGCTCCGTTGCATTCCATTTGCACAATTTTTTACACTTGTGTACCACTTTTGACTCAATTTTTATTCTTTTTAAAACTAGACATAACTTTTGTGCACTTTTACAATTATGAATAAAAACTTATAAAAACCATTGAGAAATTGATTTGTTTGATCTAAAATTGGACAATAACACATTAAATGTAGAGAAGACAAGTGCGTAAAATTGGACAATAACACATTAAATACGGACTTATCAAACTCAGAATCAGAATACGGTAAATCTAAAAGATGACGAAATAAGTGGAACGTCTTCAAAATTTCATCCACGTGATCATAAGCTATACAGACACCTTCGTGAAACTCAGCTCTTCTATAAAAGATATTCTTCAACACACCAAGAAGTTTGTTCAAAGCATCGCCCATGGTCACAATAATTTTATCCAAAATCGAGACCATAGTTGTAACAAGACGGATACCAAAAAAAGAATGAAAAAGCAATGCACTCAAATCTGGTACCCACTTACTCAGTTCATCCAAGGCAGAAGTATTAGTAACACCAAAGTATTGAATTAATACTCCGTAAGTGGGTCAAAGCAAACCCATACTATTGTAACAAATCAATTTAATTTCTTAGGGTTCTCCGGCAAAAGTTGGGGCCCAAAACTAAGGATTGCTATGCGGCCACAAACAATCAACTGTAGTGGCACACTAAAATAGCTGGCGGCAAAGTAATTATAGGCAACGATGGAGGCAATACAACAACAAAATGTTGAAGTAAGATGATTTAACGCTCCCTTCTTCGATCCTGAGGCTGGAAAAGTCATTGCTAGTTTTGGATTGAATCAACGCTGCCTTTTTCGTTCTTGATTCCGAATCAGCAACAGGTGACAAAGGCAAATGACAACTGTGGAGATTTGTGTTGTCACGGATCAGCAACTGGTGGAGAAGCAATTTTTCTTTTTCTTTTCTTTTGTATTTTTTGAAGTCTCTCAACGAGAGCACCAATGATTCGAACTCGTATCGAATATGGGACGAGGAAGAAAAAGAAGAATTGAGATGAAGAGGGAATCGGCGAACCGAGAGAGGAGAAGGAATTTGGGTTTTGATTTGTTTATTGATTTATTATTCTAAAGGAGTTACATCTATATATATATATGAGACAAAGAAACCCTAGGTAACCCTAAACCTAACCTGACGGTTGAATAAAAGCGATGAGGGAAAGAACCGTAAAGAAACCTCGAAAGAGCTTATAATTTTGCTCACCTAATAAAACCTAGATTACAATATACTCCCTCTGTCCACCATAGATCTTCCCAGTCACTATTCACAGGGTCAAACTTTACTCACTTTGTTTACTCAATTTTACTAGTAATTTCATAAAATAATATAGTCTTGTCACCTCTAGTTTTGTAGAACTTTTCACGTAGTTTATTACTATATAAATTTTATTTTAAAATTTTACTCCTATAATCAATTAAATTGAATTGAAAATAAAGTCGGTCAAGCCTCGTAACGCGTAATGGGAAGATCATACATGGACGGAGGGAGTAATAATAATAATAATAAACTAATAAATATATAATCTAATATCCTACTATAAAATCCATAACAGAAGGTTGGCGCGGCGTTACAAACAGAGGTTGATCGAAGAAGAAAGCTGCGGTAGATGGTAGGAAAGGCGTCAGATGAAAATCCTAGTCGGGTCAAAGTGGGGATAGAAAGGTTATTTACGGTATGAGTTTTTTTATTTGAGAATGAACATTATGTTATTTCAGAATGAGTACTATTTTAATTTAGAATGAACACTATGTTATTTGTGAAAGAATATTATAATTGTAATGAATAAATGTGTGAAAACGAGTACTATATTATTTCGAGTACTACGTTATTTTAGAATGAGTACGACGGTATTTCAAAATGAATAGTTATGTTTGTGCGAGAATGATACTACTCTACTTCAAAATGAGTACTACCTAGATGTACCTATCTCTAGGTACATCCGGTTGTACCATATACCTTCTCCCCCTAAAGACGACAAATTATATGGTACATCCAGCTATAACTTCCTTTAGGTACAGCCTGGTATTTTTGTAAATTTTGCAAACTTTTTATCTAATGCCCAAAACATATATGAGAACTATTATATATGACAATGAGTACCTGCAGATTTGAGAAGTACCAGCACTTATGAGAATTATCATATTCTTATTCAATACAAACATTAATAAACGTGAGTTTTAAATTCTCCATGCTCAGAGAGTATAAATGAGTAGGAACGAATCGAATAGAGGAAGAAGTTGATGATGGTACTGAACTTTTTAATTGTGAAAAAATTGAACAATACTTTATTTCAGAATGAACATTTCCTTATTTGAGAATGAGTATTGTTTTTTTAAAAATGAACACTACGCTATTTATTATAATTATATTAGACAAATGTGTAAAAAATGAGTACTTCTTTATTTTAAAATGAGTACTACATTTGCCAGAATGAGTACTACGTATTTCGAAATAAATGTTTATATTTGTACGAGAATGAGTACTACTTTATTTCAGAATGAGTACTATCGGGATGTACCTATTTCTAAGTACATCTGGATGTACCATATACCAACTCCCTAAAGACCCCACACTCCTAAAGATGACATCGTTGTCTCTCAACCGACCACACCGCATTCATTGTATGGTACTGTGGTCTAGAGATGAGCAATAGGACCAATGCGGTCAGACTAGATCGGTCTTTGGAAAAGACTGCTACAGTAAAAGACTAGACCTGACTAGTCTTTTTAAAAACCCGGTCCTAACTAGTCCGGTCTTCTTATCAAAATCAAAGACCAAATAAGACCACTAGTCCAATCTAGTCTGGTCGGTAGTCCAATCTGGTCCGGTCTCTAGTCCCAACATATTGGGTCAAGATTGTAGTTTTGCGATGTTGTGTCAGGGTTACCAAATAGTCCATCAACTCTTTTTGCATCGGTCGAGATTGCATGTTGCACTTCGCTCGCTCAATCGCTGATTCTCCGAGGACATCTCTGAGGACTAGTTCTACTGCTCTAGGACAGAGTGTTGTGACGCTTGAGTTTATCTTGAAACTCTAAGAAAATACTTATGGGATAGGGGAAGCCGAGAAGTACTAATCATTTCTAATTTGTATTACTATATATTATTTTTTTAACATTTTTATACGTACTACTCCATATATACTACTCCCTATATACTCCGTAATTTACAAGTAATATAATTAGACTCTAGAGAACTAGTTTTTTGGACTAGTCCTAGTCTTTAGACCAGTCTTTTACTAGTCTCGGACCGATTCAAGTCTTTAACATGTCTTTTAGTAGTCTTAGACTAGTCCTAGTCCTCTATAAATATTAAGGAACATTTGAGACTACTGGTTTTGGACTAGACTAGTCTCAAGGACTACTTCGGTCCCAATCTTTCAAGTCCAAATCCTAGTCAGTCTCGGTCAATTTTTTCGGTCCTAGTCTTTATGCTCTTCTCTACTGTGGTCGTAGTTATCCTTAATTCCTTACTGGTGCATGCTACATTTACACCAAAATTTGTACTTTATTTGTACACCAAAGATATATACCGACATTTTGATAGTTCACACTAACATAAATTGTTGGTGCGTTAACAAAAATTTACACTGATACAAAGTATTGATATCTTAACAAATATTAGTACTCCCTCCGTCCCGTGAAACATGGAACATTTGCTTTTTAGGAGGGATTTAAGGGAGTGTATTTTGGTATTGAATTTCCAAAAATGTCCTTTGATGTGATGGGTAAAAGTATGATTATGATTTGATAGTTAGGGTATGAAAAAGTAAAGGGTAAAACTGACTTTTTAATAAAAATGAGAAGTGTTTTGTGGGACGGATAAAAAAAGAAAGGGGAAATGTTTCACGGGACGGAGGAAGTATTACATTAATATAAAATATTGGTTGTGTTGTGTACAAATGAGGTATAAATTCTAGTTACAACTTACAAACAGCTTTATCCTTACTTTTATCGCAAACTACCCCTTCGAATCTACTGGGTTACCTGGAGCCTCCATCCCCGTCATCGGCAATCACAATTATGTCTTCCAAGCCCAGTTCCGAACTCACCGGCCAGCTTAGAATTTCCGGCCTTGATTCCGCCGGGAAAAATGGACCGGCTTTTGTTGGCCAGGTTTTCAGTATGTGCAACCTTTCAGGCACTGGTCTTATGGCTGTCTCTACGCACTTCAACGTCCCTTTTATTTCTAAAATGTATTGTTTTCTTCAACTATGTGTTTGTGAATGCAACAATGTCGTTTTTTCTCAACCACATCTATTTTTATGATAAAATTTGAACTAGCCAAGCTTGCAATCAACGCATTAAGCTCGACTAGATAGGTACTCCTTATCTTAGTGAACTTTGAAGGCTGAGGAAGATGGGGTATACTGTCTCCGAATCCAAAGTTTCTGCCTTCAGTGTTGGCAAATGTGTCAATGACTCAATAAACTTGACTAGACCTGCCTCATTATATTTTTTGTTGTTTAATTATTTGCCAGTGTTTTACAGGACACCTGAATGGCTTAAGAAGATGGTTGGTGCCCTTACTAAGACCGATAGAAATGGACCTGTGTTCCGGTTTTTTATGGATCTGGGTGATGCAGGTTGTCTAATAATGCTGTAATTATGAGTTTTGTGCTCCAAGTATTTCACATCCTTAACACTCACATTTATAAGTCCCATTTTTTGAAAGATACTACTTATTTCTATTTTCCTTTATGGCCCAGTGAATTTAGTATTTGGTTGTAAAGGATGTGTTTCATTCCTTTGAATGAAATTCTCACACTGTTTTTGCATTTTAATCTCTTTTATTTACTCCTCACTGTTTCTCTATTATCTAGACGTGACAATTTTTTCTGCCAAAATATTATAGCTCTCACACTATGGTTTAGGGTTGAGTGATAGACTGATAGGAGAGTTGAGAAAGTTGATTAGACATGACGTGGGCGTGTGCAACTGACCAGGGACCTGGCCTTTCATTGGATAATTTAGAGATCTAGGACTAAGGTTGTAGAGAAGTGGGTAACCGAGTGTGTTCCTCTTGAGAATGCAGGTTCTAGGAGGTGATTAGGTTTTGTAGGGTATTTCTCTTTTTATTTATTTGGTAGATAAAATGGCATCCTTTTGTGAGTTTTGTCTGTGTTTTTGTGTGACATATTCATTAGTGGAAGCGTGCTAATTTGTTTTCTTTGTCCTTTGCCATGGGGTTTTGGAACCTCTATAGTAGATATAGGTAGGGTTAAGGTCTACATACACCTTCCCACATACATCACTTGTAAGACTACACTGGGTTGTTGTTTTTTGTATAGTTCTCACACTTTCACCATACATATTTACAGTTTCTTATGTCAAACGGATGAATATTCCTAATGGCGTGGTTGGTGCATGCCGCCTTGATTTGGCATATGATCAATTTAAGGTACTTCATTTCTGATTTTAGGAATAAGAGTGATGATGGATATAATCTTTAGTTGGCCATTCAAAGATTTGATGATCAAGATATGCTCTTTAGTTGTATGACATGTATGTATCTTGAGTTTTATGATTGTTTTCAATTTTCATTAAACAGAAGCCTTGCAATATCGGTATTGGAAATTTTTGAAAACTGCTATACAAATGCTTAATTGCAAGTTCATGATCTATATCACTTTTATTTGTTAGTCTTTCCGTCGGATTAAGTTCTCCACTTTCCAAAATCTGTAGCATTTCTCAAATTTCAGTGAATGCTAAATAAACAAAAATCCTTTAAATTACCTTGTTCTTCATTGATGGGAACAATGCTTGTATGCTCTTTATGGGCTGTTTTTTATATAAAATCTAATAATTTGTTTATTAAATATGCCAATTGGGCAATTAAATCCAGATGTCACAAAGTAGAAAGTTGACAACTAAATCCATTAATCGAAAGTGGACAACTAAATTCGTAAGGAGGGAGTATACCTTATTTATTGAGACTCTTCAGCTATTTTAAATGATGCTTCTTTCAGGAAAAACCTGACTTATTCCAATTTGTTCCAAATAAAAAGCAAGTAAGTTGCATTCACCTTCAAACTCCTGGTCGAAATTTCACCTATTTTTTGTGTGTAAAATTTCACACTATCAGAGAATTTTTTTCACTTCCCAGAACTGTTTGTGCAGGTCAAGGAAGCCAATAAGCTTCTCAATACGATGCCACAAAAAGGTCAAAGGAACCGTGTGGATGGTGTTCCGGTTTTTAGTTCTCAAAACCTGGATGTTGCAATAGCAACAAAAGATGGTATAAAATGGTAAGATCATCTATGCTTGCTCATTCTCTATTGAGGCTAAGCATTAGCCTAAAGATTGCAATTATTTACTCCATCCATCCCGCTATAGTTTACCCTTTTTGGCATTCTTGTCTGTCCCGTTTGTCTTTGTTACATTCCATATTTGTCATACTTGTCTTTACAGTTTACATGCTCAATGTCAATCAAAATATTCCACTCCTTGTTTTGCGTTCCAACATTCATTGCCCCGAACTTTGTGGGATGGAGTATATGCTAATGCTAATCACTTTGGACTGCTAAGTCACCAGGATTTTTGAAGATTTTAGATTGTTAATTAATTTACTTCATCCTTTTAAAAAATTATTTTTCATATGCGAATGGAGAAACAAACACTGCGTAACCTTGCTTCCGTTGCCCATGGAACTAAATGAGTTATTATTGACAATATTTTAGTCCCCGGTAAATAATGACCAAATCAAAATGATGCCTTAAATTTTGATTGCTTACTGTTTATAAAGTTGTTGGTAGTAAATGCACCAAGGCATCAGTGGTTTAACGGAAACAATGTCCAATGTTTTAGAGGGATAAGGTTGCTTACTTGTTGACACCATGCGCTCACAGAGTTGGGGGTTTGTTAGGTTTCTTGCTGTTTTATAACCATTTTAAAATGGAGGCAACTTGATGAGTTTATGGATGGCCTAGGTGCTTGCATAAGGGCAAACCTTGTGTCATGGATACAGGAAAGCAATGTGTTATTGTATAATCTTGACATCATTGACTCATTGTTTTCTTGAGTCAACATTATCTAATTAAATTTTATTTTTCTTACTATCAGGTACACTCCATACTTCTTTGATAAAAGGATGTTAGACAACATCCTTGAAGATTCTGTTGATCAGCATTTCCATTCACTGATTCATTCAAGGCACCTAGAACGCAGGCAGGATGTTTTTGATGACAATGCCACTTCTGAAATAGTAGAAGAGATGAGAGACGGCCTATGGGAACTTCCAGAGGTACAAAATATGATTATTATAGTTAGTTTAGAAACTACGGGAAATACAAGGAGGCAAGTATTCAATAGTCTTTTGTAGAGGCATAATTAAATTATAATCGTCCAAACTACTTTAAAATATAAGAATTCGTTGGCACTGAGGAATCGGGATAACTGTAGCAGGGTTGTCAAAAGCGTGTACCTTAGCTCAAGCGTACCATGCAAGGCACATATTATCTTAAGCACATTTAGAGTCTCTAAGTGCAATTTAGGCCTACAAATCGCAAGAAGTGGTAAGACGAGCTCTTAACCTTGTTTTTTTGTCTGTTTTTTATACTACCGGCCTTTAGTTTTTTTGTTTTTGGTTTTTTTAATTTGGGAGAACTTTTCGGCAGTGGGTCTATATCTTAAAGTATAGAGGGACTCTAGACATAAATTAGACATGAAAAATTAACCTATCCAATTATTGTGGCAAAACCTAAATTATTAACTTATCATTATATCTTATATTGAGAAGAAGTTTAAGGAAGAATTGAAGATAAGTTTATTCATAAGTAATAGGACTTTTGGACACCATTAATCCGACCTTTTAGGGTATTAGACTGTATTAATCCCACATTTCAAAAAGCATGTGATTGAGCTAACCTTTACACCATATTGTTCTCATCATACCAGCAGGGAGTTAGGATAATTAGAACTTACGAGTAATTCTTAGATGATATGTCATCCCAAATTTGTGACATACAAAAAAATACACCCACACATATCACCTATTCATGATCAAGAGACCGTCTAGTTCCTCCTATTGAGAGTGGTTTAGGCATGAATATTGAGAAGCGCTGGAGATTCCACACAACAGGGGAAGGAACCCATGCCACTAATCTTACCATTGTGTTGAGCTTGGCTGGTGACACTGGTTTCTTCCTCACGCAGATGTCCATCGAAAATGTTGGAAGGAGTTTGAAAAATATTACAAAGTAGAATTTTAGATTTTTATGTTTATTGGACAAAATAACTTACTTCCAATATACTATTTTGAATTCTTTATACTTATTAAAAATTACCATCAAGAGATTTAATACTTTGTATTTTATTTTATTGACTTTTTTTCATATAGAACTAATAGAACAATACTCATAAAAAAGTAACCAATGTGAACATTTTAAACATATCTATCTTGTCAAAGCTACACAACATTTAACAAAATTATATACTCCCTTCGTCTCGAATTAATCGTCTCACTTTTCTTTTTAGTCCATCCCAAAATAATTGTCCCACTTCTAGACTGTCATAATAAGGGAAAGAATATCTAGTCTCCAATCTTTAATTTTCTTCTAAACAAATTTCAACCATGCGCGTTTTATTTTTCAATACCTTTCTTGAACTCCATGAAATCAATAGGACTATTAATTCGTGACAGATAGAGTAGTATAAAATGTTTGAATAAGTATAAGTTGAACTTGTAGGATTGGAGCAATAAACATTTGGTGGATATATTGGGCCTAAAACCAGTGTCTATATTGTATGGGCTTGGAAGGAGCATATGAGACCCATAAATAAGGAGTGAAGGCAAGGGTCCATGCTCAGCCTCGTCTCACTCAAGCTCGGCCTCATCACTCATGGGCTCGGGCTCTGCAGCTGAGCTCCTTGGCATCACGAAGCCTTAAGGAAGAAGGTCTTGAGCTCGGCCATTACCACGTGGAAGGTTGAGTTCGGCCTTGAACACACTAGGGGGTGAGCTCGGCCATAAGCACACCAAGGGTAAGGGTTTGGCATGGTCGGCCATGTGACGAGCTCAGCACCATGAGCTCCTATGCTCGAATTCCGTCAAGGGACATCACAGGCCCCACTCCGTGGTCAACTCCTAGGGAACAATGAACGAACCCTTGCCATGGGAATAGCCCCTGGGTCTGATGAGAAAGGGACGTGTCATAGTATAGGACAAATGTAATTAATGAACCCATGTGTTGTAGCCTCGATTGGTTGGGCTCTTGTACTGTATAAATAGACCTCCATGTTCAACATGGAGAGGAGATCGGATCGATTCTGAGTTTTTGAATTCAGTAAATAGAGCTTTGTGTTTCTTCTATTTTACTACCACATACTTAGAATCCATGAAGTTTTTCTCTTGTTGAGAGGGTTGAATACATCAAGACTTCACCCTGCCTAAAATCTTAGAAGAAATGACCAGATATACAAGGAAATCAGCTTCTGTTGCCCACGACGCCGCGCGGATCGTGGCACCCACCGATAAGCATGACGGAGGAGCTGAGCATGTCAGTGTGCATGAGGAGTTCCACGCCTTCTCAAAGATGTCTTTCGGACCTCTGGGTCACCCTCAATTGCCCGGCAGGCAGAGACTTGCAGGACTGCCTCAGAGAATCGTGCCCCCCCTTTGCTGGTTCCAGTCCAGCAACAAAATCAAGAAAAACACCCACATGAGAAAACATAGATGTTCCACCAACTGTTATACTTTTGTTGGTTTGTAACAAAATATTGTGAATAAACTACGCCTCTTTGTCTTAAAAAGTGGATCCAATGGAGTCAAACAGCTTGGGTCAAAGTGGAGGACCCTATCAGAGAAGTTGTGGACCGATCTCTCCAACCATGCCTAGCCTAGTTGCATGAGGCTGGTCTCACTCTCCTTTGATGTGTAGATCGGAGTGAGCCCGCTTGTCCCTGACCCTCAAAATGATGTCCGCCGCCCGGAGAAGTACGCTGGGTGTAGTAAGTAACTGTTAGCCTGGTGCCCGAGGTCAGCCGTGGTGTACATGCTGGCAATAAGAAGAGTCACCTGAAACATAACTTCAAGGACCCAAGCATCCTGACTCGTGGGCAGCATAAAAAATGAACCACAGTAGCCAGCAATGGAAACTTTGTCATGGTCAACCTAGTTTGACTGATGTGCCTCTATCATTTGGTTCGCCATTTGAACAGCCCAAGCCCATTTTGGATTTTGCTCCTACTCAGCATCTCTCTTCCCATGAGGGTGTTCTTGTCTCTCTTTGTTGCTGAAAAATAGAGGGCTGATCAGAGCACCTCCGTCAGAGCTCTCCCTCTCACCGGAGAGTCCAGAAACTGAGATGGAGCTGGGTGATAGAACAACTATCGAAGTTGATGTTCAAGCTATGGGAGTCAAGCATGATAGTTGGTTTGGACCAGATCTGTTGCTCAATGCACAGCAAAACCAGAGGAGGTCTAAGCTCCTTGACCGACCGGAAAGAGGGAACAACGGATTCACCGGCGAGTTCAACATTGCTGCTTATGGCTGGAGCCACTGCAACTCCACCGCGGAGGACCTAAGCCGAAGCTGTGAGCCAGATCTATGCTTCCAACAACTACGAGGGGAATCCTAACGATTCCTGGTTTGGTGCCCAACTGCAAGTTATAGCCATTGCCAGCCCCATTCGAAGAGGATAATTTCGCAAACCTCTGAACGGCGCAGAGCAGATCGGAGTGGCTTACCCTGGTGTTGGCTTTCACCAAGGGTGTGGGAGAGTGACTTCAAGTCTTCAACGATCACCTTTGCCCTGCTCCCATCGACGACTTCAAGCACATCTCAGTTCGGAAGGTGGCCTTGTCCATCTACAAAGCTTCTCCGATCAGGCCTCCTCACTTTCCCGAGGCATGTTTATCACGATGTATGAGGGGCACGTTTGTCTCGCCGGTGTCACGGATCTACAGCCAACACAGAGAAGCTGCAACCAGACCCACCCAGTGAAGTCACTATGCGACCCCGTTCAAATCATCAATCACCTGTGGTGCTCTTCCAGGCTAAAAAACAACACAATCATGGAATTTGAGCGATTAGGTGATAAATTTTGAGAGATCCAATTTCTGAAAAGGGCCTACACCAGAGCTCGCCCATCACTTCCCACCACCATTGGCCGTGACCCATCCATGCTCTAGCCTACTGTCAAAATCACACTCAGGTCTGCTTGCAAAAGATGGCCGGGTCAGCATGATGGAGAACGTCTTTGGCTCGTCCCTAACTTTCCAAAAGGGCGTGCGTTGCCTAAAGAAGGATGGCGTTGACCGTCACCTGACCTCCTGTCAACAATTAGCGGCAGTCTACTCCAGGTAAGCCGACGACATATCCTGGCAAGAAAGAATGGTTGAGGTGGATGTAGCTAAGGCAATTTTTAGATTCGCAGTGGAGTCTTTAATCTTTCCTCAGCAAATTGGAAGAGTCGCGTTTGTGAGAAAGCCCCTCACCTAGTTCATGCTCGGCGTCTTAACTTGCTCCTGCTCGTTATGCTCTCACCGTACTCTCTAAACTGATTACCTCGTGAGGCTCTAGGTTATTTGAATGTCTGAGCATGCATCAACACAAGGCGAATAATGTCAAGCTCTGCCATGTTTCACCGAGTATCAAAATGAGCAAGATTGAGTACGGAGTATAAACATTTTTGGCATGGCCTACCAAAGCCAAATCAAGGTTGGGACCGTGCATCGTCCCACATCTGGAAAATTTTGAGTTGTAGAGCCGCACTCATGAAGACCCGCCTAGGCTCCACGATCACAGGGCGCATGTGCAAGCTCTGTGCACATGAAGACCCCACATGAGCTTCATGGTCATGGGGCGTAGGCGCGAGCTCTGCACTCATGAAGACCCTGCATGTGCTCACGGGACACATGCGCGAGGTCTGCACTCTGCAAAAACCGAAAAGGTTGGCCTTTGATGCTCTCTAATTATTTTTGCCTAAATTGCAAAAACAATTTCATACGACCCAACAAAAAATCAGTCTTTGACGTCAAATGCTCGGGTTACGCCGGGGACTTCAAGATAGATGAGGACTTGAAGACCTTAAGCCCTAATGTTGCTCGCTGGGGCTCGTGTCACCAACATTCCTTGTCAAATTCAAGCCATGCACTTGGAGGCATGAGGATGAAGACTTCAACGTAGAGCCTCACCCCTATAATTTTGGGGGCGTTAAGCATAATCTCCCTTATGTTCTTTCAAACCAAAGGAGAGGGGGACTCAACGGTATTCTCCTTTATGTTTATGGGCTCGAGCCATTTAAACATTTCCACCGCCTCAGCTTGCCCACTGCACGGGCACTCAAAATGGAGATATGGTTCATGCATCCTGGTTCAATGTGGTCACGCTTGACGAAGTCTCAGGCGAGCGTGCAAAAATGCATATATCTAGGATAGGGTAGCGCGAGCTCGGCCTTTTGAGATCGGCTCCTAACTCGTCTATTTGGGCCAGAACTCTAAAAACATTGGATCTACTAGACGAAAGTTGAGGTCGTGTCCTTAGATGTGGCTCAAGCTCATCCCTTCCACTCAAGGCTGAGCTCGGTTATCTTTTATGAGACCAAACTCCATTTTGCATGAGCTCAAGCTCATCTGTACCATTTAACATCATGATTGGCCGCATCTCCACATATGCCAAGCTCAGCCATCCTTCTTTAGGTCGAGCTCACTAAAGCTCCTCCGTTATATGCACTGTCAATATCATGCTCGTCAAGTTCAAGCTCGTCTAAAGTTATTTTTCCCAACCATCTTATGTTAGGGTGAACTCACTCAAGTTTGTCCTTCCATGCATTTACAAGCTTGGCCTCTTGGTCTTGCACCGAGGCCTCTTGCCTTCACCTTCCTAGGGTCAAGGTGCGACATCGAGACAGGTCATCGCATATAGAGGATTAACACAACCATTTCACGTAGCGTCAAGCTCATCCACTCAGACGGTACGTTATGCTCGTCTAATTTGGATTATTGGCTCATGTGGCGATCAGAATCAACAAAGCATGGATGAGACGGGTTCGGGGTCTGCCTGTTAAGAACAAAAGCACACACACGAATATAAAGCAAGAAAGCGATAAAGAACACGAGATTTAACGTGGTTCGGTCTAATCTGACCTACATCCACAGGGGCAACTAGGGTTTGTATTATTGAGTGATAATGATTACAAGTACAGGAGATCATATATATAGACAACTAATTAGGGTTTAACCCTTGCTGGACAAGTTATAGCAAACTGGGCTTAAAACCATTTGGGCCGGCCGAAACCCTAATCTGGTCTCCTAACTCTCAGTTGTCTACAAGTGGGCCACTTTGGGCCGATGACTACACATCACCAACAATCTCCCACTTGGAGTCTTTGGACCAAACTGCGGCTTCTCTCTGTACTTCTGTAAATGAAAGATCCTCCTTGATCTTCACATCTCCCTAGTTGCCCCTCTCCTCAACACTATTCCAGGAGACCAGCTGAAGCTATGCAAAGCTTCAGCTTATCCAGCACCACTGTCTTGGTGAACATATCTGCTGGATTCTTAGCACCTGAGATGTTCTTCAACTTGATTGTTCTATTACTGATCAAACCCCTCACAAAGTGATACCTCATCCCGATGTGCTTCGTCTTGCCATGATAAACAGGATTTTTAGCAAGTTTCACTGCACTCTCATTGTCACAGTACAATAAGTAATCAGACTGTTCTTTGCCCAACTCTTTAAGAAAAGTCTTCAACCAAACTAGTTCTTTACTGGCCTCTGCAACAGCCACATACTCAGCCTCTGTCGTAGATAATGCCACACTTTTCTGAAGTCTAGACATCCAGTTCACTGTTGTTCCTCCCACTGTAAAGACATACCCTGTAGTGCTCTTAAATGTCTCTCTACAACCACCCAAATCAGCATCTGTAAAACCTTTGAGAATAGCATCCTTCCCTCTGAAACATAAACCCATTTTCTGGGTTCCCTTCAAATATCTAAGTATCCATTTGACAGCTTCCCAATGTTCTCTACCCGGATCTGACATAAATCGACTAATAACGCCAACGGCATGAGCAATATCTGGTCGAGTGCAAACCATGGCATACATGAGGCTCCCAACCGCTGATGCATAAGGAACTTTAGCCATTTCTGATCTTTCTTCTTCGGATTTAGGTGATTGTTCTTTGGTCAGCTTCAAATGACTTCCCAATGGGTACTTCTAGGCTTGGTCTTCCCGTCATTCATCTTGAATCTCTCTAACACCTTCCCAATGTATTTCTCCTGGGACAGTGTTAAAGAACCATCCTTGTTTCTGATGATGCTCATCCCCAGTATCTGTTTGGCTGGACCCAAGTCTTTCATCTCAAATTCTTGAGACATTTCTTTTTTCAATTTGTTTATTTCTTTCATATCAGATCCTGCAATCAACATATCATCAACATATAGCAATAAGATGATATAGGAGTTGCTGAATTTCTTCAAATAGCAACAATGATCCATCTCGCATCTTTTAAACCCAGATCTCTCCATGAAGTTATCAAACTTCAGGTACCATTGTAGGTGCCTGTTTAAGACCATATAAGCTCCATTTCATTTTGCAGACCCAATTTTCCTTGCCGGCAACCTGAAACCTTTCAGGTTGTGCCATGTAAATGTCTTCATCTAGATCACCATGTAGAAAAGCGGTTTTCACATCTAGTTGCTCTAGATGTAAATTCTCTACTGCTACAATACTCAAAACTAACCTGATGGTTGTCATTTTAACCAATGGAGAGAAAATCTCATCATAATCAACCCCCCTTTCCTGCTGAAATCCCTTGACCACTAAACGGGCTTTATACCGTTTAGACCCATCATGCTCTTCTTTGATCCTGAAGACCCATTTATTCTGTAATGCTCTCTTACGTCGCGGAAGCTTAGCCAAAACCCAAGTTTTGTTCTTTTTTAGAGAGCTCATCTCGTCCTTCATTGCATGCTCCCACCGGAGAGAATCTTTCATCTTGACTGCCTCGGAGTAACTTTTTGGCTCATCATTTTCTGTCAAGAGAATATAATTAACTGAAGGAGTATATTTATCTGGCTTCTTTGTAACTCTGGTGGACCTCGTGACCCACTGATCAGTCTGGTCAGATGGGGATTGTTTATCTTCAGACTCCGAACTCCCACTGTCAGAGGCTACCTTTGACTCATCATTTCCACCGACTTCAAACTCTGGAACTGTGTCGACAATTGTTTCAGTTTCTTGTTCGGAAACCGGTTCAGGAACCAGTTTAGCTCCCTGCTTTTCTGCTCCTGTGTCAAACTCAACCTGCTGTTTTTGAAACTTAGAATTTGATTCCTTTCTGTCTTTGTACAATTCAGCCTCATTGAACGTCGCATGTTTACTTCTGACTACCTTTTTGCTTTCAAAGTCCCAAAGCCGGTAGCCCATGTTGTCTGATCCATAGCCAATAAAGGTGTACTTCTTGGCCTTTGCATCTAGCTTATCACCATCTTGATTCAAACCATAAGCACTGCACCCGAAAACCTATAGGTGCTTACAATCAACAGCTTTACCCTTCCATTCTTCTTGAGGTACTTTGAAACCCAACGGAACTGAAAGCGATCGGTTGATTGGGTAAGTAGCAGTGTTAATTGCGTCTGCCCAAAACATCTTCGGGAGCCCTGCATTTATTCTCATACTTCTGGCTCTCTCGTTTAGAGTTCTATTCATCCTTTCTGCGACTCCATTTTGTTGAGGAGTGCGTGGAACAGTCTTTATCATCCGAATGCCTCGTTCAGCACAATAGTCCATGAACTCTGTGCTAATGTACTCCCCTCCGTTGTCCGATTTCAAACATTTCACCTTCAAACCAGTTTCAAGTTCAACGGCAGTTTTCCATTTCTTAAAAACATCAAATACTTCGTATTTACTTTTAAGAAAATAAACCCATACCTTGCGTGTGGCATCATCTATGAAGGTCACATAGAATCTCGAGCCTCCTAGGGATTCAACTCGCGTTGGACCAAAAACATCTGAATGAATAAGCTCTAACTTCTGAGCTTTGGGTACTCTCCCCGTCTTCGCAAAAGATACCCTCTTTTTCTTTCCATAAACACAAGGTTCACAGAATTCAGATTCAACTTTCTTTAGGTCTGGAAGCTTTCCTTTGGCGACAAGCATTTTCATCCCCTTTTCACTCATATGGCCGAGTCGTTGATGCCATAACTTGGAGAGACTCAGCCCATTAGCTACTGTGTTTGCATCACCTGCAGTTGTCTCAGCCATGTACAAAGTACCCTGTTTCTTTCCCTTAGCAATTACCATACTTCCCTTGACAACCTTCCATTGTCCAGCCCCGAAGTGAACATTATACCCCTGGTCGTCCAATTGCCCAATGGAAATCAACATCTTTCTCAATTTGGGAATTACCCTGACATCTTTCAATGTCCAAATTGTTCCCAAGTTGGTTTTTAAGTCAATATCTCCCACCCAGCGTTTGATTATTAGCTAGACTTACAGTACCAAAGTTGCCTTGTCTGAGATTCTTCATCTTTCTCGAACTAGAGATAGCATGAATCGACGCACCTGAGTCCATAATCCAGGACTCGACTGTGTCCTCTACACAGCAGATTAATACATCGTCAGAATCTGAGGTTGTGGCAGCATTCACCTCTTTCTTGTCGCTAGGTGGTTTGGTGCACTGATTTTTGAAGTGTCCGTACTCATCACAGTTCCAACACTTGATGTCACTTCTTGTCTTTGAACTCCCTCTCCTGCCTTTGGACTTAGATCTTCCCCTGTAACTGTTTCTCCTCTCTTTCTTTCTACCTCTTCCCTCAGTGCTCAGCAAAGAACTTGATGGTTCACCTGTATTCTTTCTCCTAATGTCTTCTCCTAAGATAAAATCACGGATTCCCTCAAACGTGAGTGTGGTGTTTCCAGCTGAACCACTAATAGCCGTGACTGATCCTGACCAACTATCCGGTAAAGAAGATAAAAGAAGCAAAGCTTGTACCTCATCATCAAATTTGATATCTACTGACAGCAACCGGGATATAATGGTATTGAAAACATTGATATGAGTAGTAACAGAACCACCTTCCCGCATACGAGTGTTAACTAACTGTCTAATCAAGAATACCTTATTAGACGCGGAAGGTTTCTCATACATGTTTGACAACGTTGTCATAACCCCACGAGCAGTGGTCTCTTTCACGATGTTGAAAGCCACACTCTTTGTCAAAGTGCACCTGATGACGGCTAGGGCTTTTCTATCCAAGTCAGCCCATTCTTCATCCTTCATCTTCTCGGGTTTCAGACCTGTCAAACATGGAAGAAGATCTTTCTGACATAGCAAGTCCTCGACTTGCATCTTCCACCATCCAAAATCTTGCCCATCAAACTTCTCTATCCTGATCTTTCCGTCCTCAGACATCATCTCTTCTGAGTATCCCAGATCTGACCAGAGAACACGTGAGAACAGATTGAGACAAACAACCAGAACTGACCTCGAAAAATGCAGCAGCAAACTGAACAGCAAGGTTGTTCGAACTCCCCACAGATGACTATCTCGGTGGTCTTTTGATGTGTCAGTAGAAACCCTAGAGTCGCTAGGGTTGGCAGTGGAGGCAGATTTGTGTGTATGACCTAGGCTCTGATACCAGTTGTTAAGAACAAAAGCACACACACGAATATAAAGCAAGAAAGCGATAAAGAACACGAGATTTAACGTGGTTCGGTCTAATCTGACCTACATCCACAGGGGCAACTAGGGTTTGTATTATTGAGTGATAATGATTACAAGTACAGGAGATCATATATATAGACAACTAATTAGGGTTTAACCCTTGCTGGACAAGTTATAGCAAACTGGGCTTAAAACCATTTGGGCCAGCCGAAACCCTAATCTGGTCTCCTAACTCTCAGTTGTCTACAAGTGGGCCACTTTGGGCCGATGACTACACATCACCAACACTGCCGTTTCTCCACGATTCAAGGTCGGCCAATTCAACAAGGTTCAAGGTTGGTAGCTCCTCTAAAGTACGAGCTCGACCATTCTATATACGACTAAGCTTGACCAAGTGCCACCATGCCATGCTCTTCTGAGTAACGCCGCGCTGCGCTCGTTCGATTGCCACAACGCCGTGCTTGTCCAATTTGGACCAGGCTCATGTGGCACACGGAATCAATGAGGCACGTGGGAGACAAGTTTGAGGTCAACTGTTTCTTCAAGATAAGCCGATTCTCCAGGGCTCGTGGCCGATGCTCTTCTAAGGACTCAAGCTCAGCTGCATCTTGGCATGAGTGTAAGCTTAGCAATTTCCCACCACTTTGCGCGTGGTTGGCCATTTCTCCATGAGCTTTAGCTCGTCCATTTCACATGGTGCCGAGCTAGGCCATACTTCACCACTCCACACCGATTAGTCCAAGTCCGGCCCACTCACTTCAGAGGTGAAATTGTTGCAAGCGCCAGTCAACTCTTTGGCCCTTAGGAACAACAAGCAAGGACAGACATGAGAGCGTAATGCTCCTTCATGGATGCTTCAGCGGATGCGTGGTCTTTCCTCTAGAAGGAAGATTAGCTATAGAATAAGTAGATGGCGCAATGACAAAGGAGCGCGTGGAGCAAGCCATTCCTATCCACCCCCTTCTTCACGCCACTATGAATTGTGCAGCAGCGGAGGGGACCAGTGCCGGGCCATGCTTGTCGCCCCCTTCCCGAATCCCTCTAAAAAAAGAAGAAAAGAAAACACCAAGGAACAACCGTGCTATTCGATCAAGAACCACGAAGCTCTTGCGGCCAGATGGCCTTCGCGGCCCCGCCTAACATAGGATAACTTAGCTATGGGTGAGTGTACAAAGTCGGCGCAGAAATGGTCTTTGTAAGACCATTGTAGCCTTTGGAGTTAGCATAGGAATGGTCTTGGTAAGGCATGCACCCTTCACATGTTTGAAGCTCTTTAGTGTGCCATAGAGGTTGGTTTACGACCTCAAGGGGCAAGGGCCCAATTTTCCGACAGGAAATCTCGCTAAGGACATTCTAACCCCCCATAGAGGCAATTGATCGAGAAGAAGCATGTCCCTTCATCTCTTGAGAGCATTGGCTCCAACGAGAGGAGACTCAGAGTTTGGCCTAGACCCGACCTCCCCTACTCCCAAGTAGGGACTTAAGTGTGCGGGAGATGGCCATGCCAGAACCCCCTCCTCTAAGATGGGCTGGCGGCGAGCATTGTATGGGCTCGACCATACCACCCATCTAATAATTAATCCACAAGACAAGCCCTCGTGTGCTGAGGCACCAAAGCCCTCATTTCCTCAGGCACCAAAATCTTCTCTCGGGGTCGGTCCCTACCACTGAGGTGCTCTAAGTCCTTTCGCGGAAAGCACTAGAACCTCTTCACAACGCTCAAGCTCCCCCCGCACAAGACATTGGAGGCTTCTCCCTTAAAATCCTAAAATCTTTCCCGTGAGACGTTAAGGATCACTCAGGCAAAGTCTTTGAAGTCTTTCCCGGAGATGCTTAAGTCCTCCCAAGAGGAATCTGAGATGTTTCTCATAAGGCACCTAATTCCTCTCCCCGAGGCATTTATATCCTCATAAGTCGAGAACCGCTAAGTACCCGCCCTCGTTCGACTATGGGATTGGTTGACACCCCCACAACATTTTGATATGAAGTGTGGGAGACCTCAGACTACGAAGACACAAGAATGATGCGACTCAGGTTGGCAATGCACTAGCTTGGCACCATGCAATGGTTTTAGCTTAGGAGTCTTGCTCGGCTAATCGGTTTTGGGTTTAATCGGTTTGGGTCTAATCAGTTTCGTTTCCAATTTTTTTGAGTTTTTATCTTTAGAAGGTTCAACTTTCTTTTAAAGGTAAGACCGTAAGAATTGTATTGTTATATCATATTTCTACGCTTTTCATATATTTCAATCACACAATTTCACCATTTTAATCTTTTAATCTTCGTGCTCGGTCAATTGTAGAGCTTTTTTTGGATGAAGTAGTGATTTTTTTGTTTCAAACAATCTATCACCTTTAGGTTTTTTCATATATGTTTACTTAATTTTCATGAGATAAATTCAATCCGAATTCAAAAAAGTCTAAGTAAATATACTACACACATATTCTCGTTGGCATATAAAAATTTGATGAATGAATGTTAAAGCTGTGGTTGAAACATTTTAAATAATATTTAATTGATAGAATTTATTGATGAGACTTAGAATTGATATTTTGAATTGATATATATTGTTTAATAGTTCTAGATTTGTATGGAGGAATATAAAGCTTTGTACTTTGAACCAGCTTCGAGTGGGCCTTACGACTTGGACTAGGTTGAAGAGAAAAGTAGATAGTGGAGGATTTAGAAGGGTTACCTTTTTTGCAAATTGCTATGGGTTTGCTTTAGCACTTGTTGGATTTCAGGTTCTGGAAGCAATGGAAGAAGTGGACCTTCCAGAAATTCCATGGAGTGTGATTTCTAAAGCTGCTGAAATTCCGCTCCTGCATGCCGTTGACAAAGCTGTACTGGGGAACAGATGGCTCCGTAAAGCAATCGGGATTCAGCCCAAATTTCCTTACATGGTTGACTCTTTTGAACGAAGGCAAGTGATTTTTAAAACTTCTCTAACAGATAAAATGAGTTCTCTTTTCCCAACCCCAAATCTGAGCAAAGTCATTTGCAGGAGTTTGCGTTCCTTAGAGAGAGCATCACAATCACCCAACACATCGGATTCAGCGTCACACTTAAAACTCATTGGGGACAAAATGGATTGCGTTCCCAATAAGCAACGGGAAATGGAGAGAAATGAGGCTCCTCCTCATCATCATCATCCACATGCATTTCTTCCGAATATTACGATGATAGGAGTGTCGCTGGTGGAGGGTGACAAGGAGAGCAAAGACGCGCTGAAGAAGAGTGTGGAAGATCTGACAGTAGAATTGGAGTGCACTAACCGGAGAAACGGCTATGAGATTTTTAACCCTGAAGAGAGGGACCCTCTTTTTGTAGCCAATGTCGGTCGCAAACACAGCTTGAACAACAATTTGAAGCCGTTCCAGGATTGCTAACCAAAGAAGAAGATGCAAATGCTGACTCCTGTTATCTACTACTGTAATACATACAGCTAGTTTATTGGATGCTCTCCATCCTGAATTTCTCTGTCTAGCTTATTTTTTTAATCAAACGCAATGATATATTAGTTACATTGTACTCTATATTTATATAAAAATAAATTTATTAGATTTGTGTTGTAAAATACTTTCAAAAAAATCATTCTCTTTTCCAATTAAATTCTCCACTCCCTAAAAAAATCTTTTATAAAAAATAAGTATAAGAAGTTCTTCAAAGGATTCTGTCCATTCATGCCAATGATGTTATAACATCATATCCTATATATATATATATATATATACACACACACACACACACACACACACACATATATATATACACACACACACACATACATACATGTGTGTGTGCGCGCGCGCGCGCGTGTGTGTGTGTGTTAAAAAGGATAAGAGGAACTACAAGATTAAGGAGGATTGGTACTACTACAGGAAGAAAATTATGCACAATAAGAGGTGGTTTGAATTGATGCCTTTGACTAAAGACTGTACTACTCAAGAGGGTTAAAGTGGTTGATGGGCATGAGGCAGATAAACAGATTAGACTCCTTTTGTCTGGAATATGATGACATGTCCTAAACACAAGTTCTTTGCTTGGCTCATTCGTAGAGGAAGAATAAACACTAAAGAAAGGAGGATTGGGAGGTATATGGATATCAACAAAACCTGTGTATCATGTAAAGCCACTGATGAAGACTCTAACCACCTATTTTGCAACTACCTCATCACCAAAACATTGCTTAGGAGGGATTCAGATTGGTAGGGCTATAAATTTGAAGGGACAACGATTGAAGAAATCAGGAATAGCCTAATCGCTCTTGGAGGAAGGAGAAGACTAAAGTGTACTAATATGTATGTAGCTATTCGTTGTAGTATCTAGAAGGCAAGAAACATGCCCATCTATAAGCAAGAAATCCCCTAAGAAGAGAGTATGTTTAGATGGAATCTTCTTCATTTGACATCATATTGGGAGAGGAGGAAGGCAAAAAGGGCAGTAGTCAATTTTGTTTGTTTTTGTAGTTAATTGATGTGTTTTGTGTTAGCTTTGTTAAAGTTGTACTCTTTGATGATTTTGATGGTGAAATATAATGTGCACTTGGTTAGACAAAAAAAAAAGAAAGTGCACAACTAACTCGGGAGAAATAAATAAGAAAGTGATTAACTAAATCAGGAGAGTAACTTATATATTTTGGATTTATCTCACATTGAAAATTGAATAGAAAAGTAATCGGGATATAAGGTCTTGATTTGAACTAATAAGTAATCCATTTGATTCACTCTTTTAATATGATTCAACCTAAATATCTTATGGCTCAATACAATAAACCTTACCCCATCCTAAATTCTATCATGGTATTGGTGCCAATTTTAGCCACCTCATTTGTTAAGGTGTTTGTCTAGAAGGTCATTCCTAGAAACCCATTAGTCTTTAGCTTAGTTGTCTGTATAGAAAATGGCATGTGGCCCATATAACTTGATTGTTCATCTAGAATTCCATACCTAGTGATTCGTAGTCATTTAGGTGTTGGCACTTTAGAACCTTTCATTTCTTGGGGAGGGGGAGTCCATTTGTAAGTGGTCAACCAGTTAGGTTCAATATTTTTCGATTATTCTTTTGAGGGGGAGTGTTAAAGGATCCGACATTTAAAATTGAAGATGAAAGTAATTGGTATATAAGCTCTTGAGTTGAACTAAGTAATCAATTCGATTCATTCTTTTAATGTGGTTCAACTCAAGTGTCTTATGACCCAATCTAGTGACCATTACCCCATCTTAAATGCTATCATGGTATCGAAGCCATTTTTAGTCCAACTAATATGTTAAGGTGTTAATCTGGAAGTTCATTTCTAGCGGCCCATTAGTCTTTGGTCAAGTTCTCCATATGTTAAGAGCATGTGACCCATATAACTCGATTGTTCATCCAGAAGTCCATACTCAGTGATCTGTGATCTTTTAGGTGTTGACACTTTTGATCCTTTCATTTCTTAGAGGGGGGAGCCCATTTTAAAATGATCAACCGGTTAGATTCAAAATAGCCTGACTCTTGAAGAGATTGTTAAAATACCCCACATTGGAAATTGAAGAGAAAAGTAAATGGTATATAAGGTCTTGAGTTAAACTAAGAAATCAAATGAATTTAATCTTTTAATGTGTTTCAACCTAAGTGTCTTATGGCTTAATCCAATGACCCTTACCTCATCATAAATTTTATCATAAACTTCAACACATACACCATAACATAATTCTAGTGTTAGCATCTTGATTGCATCAAAAATACATTTGTGACACCGACACTACAAAAAAAATACGCTATTGGCACAATTTTTAACACGATACGTTGTTCAAATTTTTTATGGCTTTCTAATACGGCACGACGTTTTGACAAACTCAAGGGAGTTTCCAATATCAAAGTTTCAAAATACATGGCATGGCCTTCGGAGCCGTGCACATCTAGTAGGCACAGTTTTTCTCACGACAACATTATTCGAACTTCACGATATAATTTTGTAACGTTTCTCTGGAAGGCAAGGCATATAACCGTCCCAACGTGACCGTGCATATGTTAGGCACTTTATACTTCCGTGCCTTCATGAAATATTTTGAAATAAATTTAGAGGCACGATGGTGCCCCATGACAAGTGAAATCTTTTGAAATTAATTTTCTTTCTCCTTACAATCTTAAATGTTAGTTCCTATAATAGTGTACACACCGTACCAAAAGTCTGGGTAGCATGGGGTTTGTATTTGTTGGCCTTATCCTTATGACAAAAACAAAGAGTAGGAATAAGTTGTCTAGTTGGCTTGGGATTGTAGCGTCCTGCCATGTTGAGGATTCACGAAGGGATATACACATACATGTCCAGCTTGAGCTAGAAGTCATCTCACAGGTTGGTGGTTATTGAGAAGGACTCGACTAGGGTTTCATGTTGTCGCATATATAAATATATATCTCTGCGCTGAAAAAGGGTGAGCTGTGAACAAGAGAAGGAGAGATACTGAGCAATACAGATTCACACAGAGCCTAATTCATGGGTTGTTAATCCTTAACAACCTGCAATCATTATAGGAGATAATCATTCTCAAGGTGCAAGGAAGTTTGCAAACCAACAGGTGATCTATGCAGTGCTGGAAATGGGTCGTGACACATCCTGATGCATGAAGTTGGTGTAAACAGCCGTGAAGTGTGATACAAACAGAGTTTGATATCAAAGTCATTCGTAAGTTGATTAAGTCAATACAATAGATCGAGTCTGTTGTTATTGAAGGTGTAATCGTTACGGTGATTTAGTGGAAGGGTTGTTACACGGATGTGGGCCCCGCAGAGTAGGAAAGTTTTCTGAACTGCGTAAACAAATTCTCTGTCTTGCGTATTTATTTCATTCTGCACGTTATATTATCTTCTGTTATAGGAGGTGCTGAAGCACTGCGTCAGTCCTTAGAGTTCCTGTGTGTTTGTTGAGTTTAGTAGTAGCTTTTAAAACTTTCAATTGGTATCAGAGCTTGTACAGCTTAAGATATTAGCTGAAGAAGACGATCATGGGAGACATGGAGGAAGGTGCAAATGTTCAACGACCACCTCTATTGAGAGGACCAAACTATAACTTTTGGAAAGGACGTATGAGAGCGTTCTTGAAATCACAAGGTGGTAGAGTATGGAGAATCATAGAGACTGGATGGACAGAGCCAACAGAAACAAATGCAGAAGGTGTGAAAGTAATCAAAACTTTCGAAAAATACTCAAAGGAGGAAGCTCAAGCCGCTGAATGCAACGACAGAGCCCTAAATGCTTTATTTGGGGCTGTTGACAGTTCACAATATAGACTCATCTCAAACTGCACTGAGGCCAAGAAAGCTTGGGAGAGTCTTGAAACTACTCATGAAGGAGATGAGAGAGTGAAGACAGCAAAAATCCAGATTCTCATGACCAAATATGAGAGCTTGCGCATGGATGAAAAAGAAAGGATAGCTGATTTTCATGGAAGAGTAAGGGAGCTGGCTAATGAAGCTGAAAATCTGAAGCGGCCCTTTACTGAAGACAGTTTAGTTTTGAAGGTGCTGAGAGCTCTACCAGAATCCTATGCTATGGATGCCAAAGCAATTCGTCAGGCACATGACATCAAGAATATGACTCTGGATCAACTCATGGGGAATCTAGAGACTATCGAGTTGCAGATGAATGAAGAGCTCAAACGGAAAAAGAATGAGAAGCCAATTGCTTTTCACAGCCTGGCTGATGAGGATGACAATGAAGATGATATAGCCCAAGACAAGGACTTTCAGGAGCAACTGTCACTCTTCACTAGACAGTTCAAAAAGCAATGGATACAGAAGAGAGGAAAGAACAACTTCCAAGGTGAATCATCCAAAGGAATACAATTC
This sequence comes from Cuscuta australis, assembly GCA_003260385.1. NCBI lineage: Eukaryota > Viridiplantae > Streptophyta > Magnoliopsida > Solanales > Convolvulaceae > Cuscuta > Cuscuta australis. The sequence continues at coordinate 66,400 of NQVE01000012.1, read as the reverse complement.
AGAAATACACGACCAAGGGAGGTAAGACCATCAATTGATGACCTCAAGAAAAAGGGGCCTCAATGCTTTGAATGTGGTGGGTTTGGTCACATTCAATCTGAATGTGCTAATAATCTCAAAAAGAAAAGGCAAGCTTTCATGTCAACATGGAGTGATGATGAGGAAGAAACAGAAGATGTCATGGGGAATAGCCATTGTGCCTTTGTCACCAGTACGAAGAAGAAAACACTGAGGATGCTGCTGAACAACTCACAGTACTACAAGAAAAGTGGACAGAACTTCTTCTCGTCCATAGGAAGAACATCTTAGAAAAGAATCAACTGGCTGTGGAAGTTGAGGATCTCCGAAAGAAACTGGATAAAGTCAACCAGCAGCTGATTCAAACTGAAGGAGAAAAGTCTGATCTGAAATATGAACTCACTCAACTTAAAAGCTATCAAAGGTGGATGAAGAGTGCAGGTGCTGAAAAGATCGAGGAGATGGTGAGCTCATCAAAATTCTATGGGGATAGATCTGGAATTGGGCACACATCATCTGAAGGCAGCAAAACACCACTGGATCTGTTCACCAGAGAAACAAGGAACATCACCAAACAACCAGACACAAAGGAGCTGCCAGAATGCAACCTGAGAAAGGGCAAAGATAAAGTGTTTCAGCGTCCAGACTGTCATGTAAGGAAGACTTATTCTCTGAATCCTTATTTAAATTATATTTGCTTCTACTGCAGGAAAAGGGGGCACATCAAACGCCAATGTTACAAACTAAAAAACTTGAAGAGAAGGAAAGGTGGTACAACAAGGCATGTCAAAACCAGAATGAAATGGGTACCCAAACACCAAGCCTCATGTGCAAATATGTGCTATCGAGTCACACCTGATCAGTGGCTCCTGGATAGTGGATGTTCTCATCATATGACTGGAGACAAACAGAACCTGAAAAATGTACAACCAATTGAAGGAGGGAATGTAAGATTTTGTGGTGGAGCTCATGGACAGATTATCGGAAATGGAACGCTGCATGTATCTCGACTGCCACCAATCAAGAATGTATGGCTTGTTCAGGGACTGCAAGTGAATCTTCTGAGCATTAGTCAGATCTGTGATCAAGGACTTGAAGTGGTATTCACACAACAAAAATGCCGCATCAAGGATAGAAACAAGTTGGTGGTATTAGAGGGAGACCGAACTGCTGACAATTGCTATAAAGTAATTCCAAACATCCTATGTTATGCTGCAAGTGAAAGAGATGCCAAATTATGGCACTACAAACTGGGGCATATGAACTATAAAGACCTGAAAATGCTATCAAACTCAGGGGCAGTTCGAGGGATGCCAAAAATCACACAGGCTGATGATCAAGTATGTGGACCTTGTCAGAAAGGAAAGCAGATCAAAAAGAGTCACCCAAAGAAGCTAATGAGAACAACCAAACGACCACTAGAACTACTACACATTGACCTTTTTGGGCCTATGCAGACAGAAAGTATAGGAGGAAAGAGATTCGTTCTCATAGTAGTAGATGACTACACCAGATATACGTGGATCAGCTTCTTAAAGCACAAAGACGATGCACTGGATGCTTTTGCAGCTCTTTGTAACAAGGTTCAGAATGAAAAACAACTGAGAATAAAGAAGGTAGTGCGGGTACGAAGTGATCATGGAGGTGAATTTGACAATGGACCATTTGAAGAATTTTGCAATCTCCACGGAATAAACCATGAATTTTCAGCACCAAAAACTCCACAACAAAATGGAGTAGCTGAGAGGAAAAATCGACACGTACAGGAGATGGCCCGCACAATGATCAACACATACAACTTGCCACAAAATTTGTGGGCTGAGGCAGTTCATACAGCATGCTATACAATTAATCGAGTGTATCTCAGGAGTGGAACGCAGGCTACACCATATGAATTATGGAAAGGAAGAACCCCAAGTGTGGCACACTTTCACATCTTTGGAGCAAGATGCTATGTCTTAAGGGACCGAGAACAAAGAGGAAAATTTGAATCCAAGAGTGACGAAGCCATCTTTGTTGGATACTCACCTAACAGTAAGGCCTTTCGAGTATACAACAAGCGCACAAAAACTATCATGGAATCAATAAACGTGGTAGTAGATGACCAGGTCTCTCAAAAACCAGTGGATGATCAAATAGAGCCACTGAAACACGTCGAAGAAACTGAAGAAGAAGCTGAAGAGGTAGAAAGTGGAAATGAGCAAGACACTCAAACAGACGCACCTATCACCAGCAGTGTTCCGACTCATATTCAAAAGAGTCATCCATCTGAGAACATTATTGGCACGCCCACTGAAGGAATCAGAACAAGAAAGAAGAAGATCGATTTCCTACAGATGACAAAGGCCTACTATACGTCATCCATGGAGCCCAAAAACATTAAAGAAGCCTTGACAGATGCAGCTTGGATAAATTCCATGCACGAAGAACTGGAGCAGTTCGAGAGAAACAAAGTTTGGGAGCTTGTACCAAAACCAGACTCAGTGAATGTCATTGGCACAAAGTGGATCCACAGAAATAAGACCGATGAAGAAGGGAATGTTATCAGAAACAAAGCTCGATTAGTTGCTCAAGGATACACACAGATGGAGGGAATAGACTTCGAAGAAACATTTGCACCTGTAGCACGTCTTGAGTCCATACGAATGCTTATAAGTATGGCATGTGTTCTAGACATGAAGCTATATCAAATGGATGTGAAGACCGCCTTCCTAAACGGGTATTTAAAAGAAGAAGTCCATGTAGCACAGCCCAAAGGATTTGAAGACTCAAAACATCCAAACCATGTATACAAACTCGCAAAGCATTGTATGGGCTAAAGCAAGCTCCAAGGGCATGGTATGAAAGACTAACAAACTATCTTATTGAGGAAGGATACAAGCGAGGGGGAGCAGACAACACGATGTTCTACATTTGGTACAAATCAGACTTACTAGTTGCACAAATATACGTGGATGACATTGTGTTTGGATCTACATCTAAGGCACGAGCTGATGAGTTTGTCAGAGTAATGGAGAAGGAGTTTGAAATGAGCATGATAGGAGAACTCACATTCTTTTTAGGTCTTCAGATCAAACAAACAACCGATGGAATCTTCATATCACAGACCAAGTATGCACAAAACATGCTGAAAAAGTTTGACATGAGTGACAGTAAAAGTGCTAGAACACCATGTCCAACACATGAGAAAATCAGCAGAGACGATACTGGCAAGGATGTTGATGCAACAAGATACAGAGGAATCATAGGAAGTCTTCTCTATATAACAGCGAGCAGACCAGACTTGTGCTACAGTGTAGGAGTTTGTGCGAGATATCAAGCCAATCCAAAAGAATCACATCTCAAAGCAGTCAAGAGAATACTAAAATATGTGAAAGGCACACAAAATTTGGGACTCTGGTACTCAAAAGGAGGTATGGCAGAACTCATGGCATTTAGTGATGCAGACTGGGCTGGAAACATAGATGACAGGAAAAGTACTTCAGGAGGATGCTTCTTTCTTGGTGGGAATCTTGTGGCTTGGCTAAGTAAGAAACAAAACTCTGTGTCACTGTCTACAGCAGAGGCTGAGTATATAGCTGCAGGTAGCTGTTGTGCACAACTGTTATGGATGAAATCAATTTTGGCTGACTACGGAGTCAAACATGACACTATTCTAGTGTACTGCGACAATACAAGTGCCATCAGCATATCAAAAAATCCAGTACTCCACTCCCGCACAAATCATATTGATATCAAGCATCATTTCATACGGGAACTAGTGGAACGTAAGATTGTAAGCCTAGAACATGTGTCTACTGAAGATCAGCTTGCAGATATTTTTACTAAGGCACTTGATGGAAACAGATTTGAAACACTCAGATCCAAATTGGGTTTGTGTGCACCTTACTAAAAGTCATGAGGAAATCAAATAAAAGATGAAGGAGGAAGTCCACAAATAAAAGTCATAAAGATATCAAAGACACGTGGAGCAAGGCTACAAATAAGTCAGGCATGCAACACGCCTTTTTACACCCAACGCCGCGCTACTGGATCCGAAGAGACAATTCTTAAATCCTCCTATCAGCTTTAAGAGACATTACACCCTTCGTCTTCTTCCCCTCGGCTGCATTTTTTCTGTCAAAAACCCTAGCATCATCACGATTGAGTCTGCAAACATGGTGCGAACCAAAATAGCCCTGCCACAAAGATTGAAGAATCCACTCAAAGTAAAGCGAAATGCAAATTTATTGAAGAAATTTGCACAAGCTCGAGCGAAGCTACAAACCAAACTTTTCTCAGAAGAAGACAATAAGGCATCGTCACCACATCTATCACATGAAAACTCTCAGCAAAATCCTCCGCATGCAGAATCTCACGAAGCACAACTTGATGAAGCACCTCTCAAACCAGATTTGCCAACCGTGTTCTATTTGGAATACAAGGCAGACGCGTTATCTCAAAGGATGCAATCTACTTCAGATGAAATTGGCAAAGCAAATGAGAAAGACCGTTCAAATTTCAAGCAACAGGATGAGCCATGCAAAGCCACAGCAAGTGAACCATGCCAGACTGAATTCGGTGGAGATGATGAGGAGTTTCTGAATCTACTAGAAGAAGAACCCTTGATGGCTGTCTCTGAAGTCCCATTTCAATCACAAGTCAGTACCCCACAGAATCAGAAGTCAACATCTAAGCCTTCAATCTCCAATCCAGTTCGCTGGTCCAAATGCAAACTGGAATCTGAGATCAAAACTCCGGAGGCACCGTCACCTCTTTCCAAAAAGGCCAAGAGCAGTGCCAAAAAGTCTGTCTCCAACTCCAAGACACCCTAGACAAGGACAAAGAAACAACAGAACATTCTCTCAGGGAAGTCCTCGAATACTATTTTCATCTCCTCTAATGCAAAATCCTTTATGAGTCTGATTGAGAAGAAGCACATCATTTCCCAACGGAATATTGATGTTGATGATTTTACACTGAAGACAAATCTCATACCTCTCTTGAAAGCAAGGAAGTTGCTGAGATCTGTAACACTCCCTGGGTCCTATGTTAAATAAGTAGTGCATGAATTCTACTGCAACTTAAATGAAAGCTTTATTCACTCCACTGATGAGAACTTTGAGAAAGTATTTGTGCGAGGGAAGTACTATGATTTCTCTCCTGCTGCAGTTAATAAATTCTTGGGTGTGAATGATGAACTAGATGTACAAATTGGGGAAGCTACAATGTGGAAGGAACTGACACATGGTGCCAGGAACAGCCAACAATCCACAAACAAAGTTCCTTCATCCATTCTCAACAGCTCTTACTCAATTCTCTTGCGTGTTGCAGCATGTCACTGGCTTGCAACCACTCATACAAACACTGTCACCAAGGCCATGGGAATGCTTCTCTACAAAATCAAAAATGGTGTCCCAATCAACCTGGGAAAGCTGATTGTGTCCCAGATTGCTGAGTTTGGAAAACGAAACTACAAGCAAAATGACAATGGTCTGCCTTTTCCTGTTCTAATCTTTCAGATGCTTCTTTCTCAGGGATTCGTCAAAGTTGCTGCTGACAAGGAGGAGCCACCAGAGCCACTACTGCATATTGACTACAGGCATTTTGAAGGAAACCATTTCAATGACATGGAGTCCACTCAAAGCTCTGCTCAGCAAGGAGTGTCAGCTGTGATACAATATCTGGATGACAAGCTTGAAGCAAACAGGGAAGAGATGAGGATGACACTGGCCAAACAGTCAGCACTTGAGGAGGAACACAAGCATCTCACCTGGCTTAGAGAAGTTGTGACTGACAGTGCTGCAACAACAAAGGGAGAATCTGCTCAGGGGGAGAGCTCTCAGGAAGAGGAGGAGGAGGATGAACTATCAGCATAAGTGTTTCATCTTCATTACTCATTTGCATCTCAGAACTTGACATTATTTTGGTGGGGTTGTTCTGCCCTGGTTTCTGGTTTTAAACTTTATGCTTTACTATTTCTCCTATGACTGCTGTCAAACGTGTCTTTGGGATTTTGAACCTGGTTTGCCAAGTCTTCATATCTGCCTGTTTTTGGATATCCACCACATTATCATTTTACGTTCTATGGATCTTTGCAAATCTTCCTCTTACATGGTGTAGGTACACTCTCAAGCTCCACTTTAGAATATGTTACATATCATGTACCTCTCTTGCTCAAATGTTGGATATTACTCTTCTCTGTTTCCCAGTTCTTACTCAATACACTTTGGCATATTTTGAACAAAAAAGGGGGAGAAGAGGTTCAACAGCCAGAGAGTCTAGTTTGTTTATTTGTTTTTGTCCAAAAGGATGGCCAAAGGGGGAGATTGTTAGTTCCTATAATAGTGTACACACCGTACCAAAAGTCTGGGTAGCATGGGGTTTGTATTTGTTGGCCTTATCCTTATGACAAAAACAAATAGTAGGAATAAGTTGTCTAGTTGGCTTGGGATTGTAGCATCCTGCCATGTTGAGGATTCACAAAGGGATATACACATACATGTCCAGCTTGAGCTAGAAGTCATCTCACATGTTGGTGGTTATTGAGAAGGACTCAACTAGGGTTTCATGTTGTCGCATATATATATAAATATATATCTCTGCGCTGAAAAAGGGTGAGCTGTGGACAAGAGAAGGAGAGATACTGAGCAATACAGATTCACACAGAGCCTAATTCATGGGTTGTTAATCCTTAACAACCTGCAATCATTATAGGAGATAATCATTCTCAAGGTGCAAGGAAGTTTGCAAACCAGCAGGTGATCTATGCAGTGCTGGAAATGGGTCGTGACACATCCTGATGCATGAAGTTGGTGTAAACAGCCGTGAAGTGTGATACAAACAGAGTTTGATATCAAAGTCATTCGTAAGTTGATTAAGTCAATACAATAGATCGAGTCTGTTGTTATTGAAGGTGTAATCGTTACGGTGATTTAGTGGAAGGGTTGTTACACGGATGTGGGCCCCGCAGAGTAGGAAAGTTTTCCGAACTGCGTAAACAAATTCTCTGTCTTGCGTATTTATTTCATTCTGCACGTTATATTATCTTCTGTTATAGGAGGTGCTGAAGCACTGCGTCAGTCCTTAGAGTTCCTGTGTGTTTGTTGAGTTTAGTAGTAGCTTTTAAAACTTTCATTAAAAACATAAAACTTGTAATCATTAGCATGCAAAATGGTCATGCCAATAATCAAACACCTACTACCAACCTTGGGACAATGAACTTTTCAAAAAATTTTAAGCGCAATTTAGAAACAAATTCATCACAACATATAAATTTAATAACCAATAAATGTCACGCAGTTGAATAAAAAAATATACACGACATGCAATAATTAAACATTGCATGTTAATTAAAAATTACAAATTATTCTCAATTGTTATCATTCTTTAAAAAACTACTGACATCGCATTTGTTTCCATATAGTTTTCTTGGTTGGAGGGGGGATGGGACAATGGGTTGTTGAAATAGCTTCATTCCAGGTGGCATGACCAGAGGGGATGGATAAAATATGCAGCTTTCATGGCATGATTTGATGAATATTAGAGCGGGAATAATAAAAATAATAATCCGAACTTATAAAGCGTTTGGATTTTACAACGAAAAATAAGAGAAAAAGAAAAATGGAGTCTTCGGAATATCGAACTGGAACGGACAGCGGGAAGAGTACGAACGGACAGAACTGGAATACGAACGGGTACACCGCTAGGAGCGTCGGACGGGAAGTAGCGGGTCGCCGGAGCAGTTTCTGGAGCCAAGGGTAAGGAAAGCGGAGTCGCCGGAGCTTTCCTTAAGGTAGTATTGCCCGCCTCCCGCATTGGCAAACGTGGGCAATCTCCTCCCAGGATAAAACCGCAGCGTGCTAAGTCTAGAGCGGTAGAACAGAGCACCGGCGAACGAGAACGACTGGAAGTTATCTCCGGAGAAGATGACCGGAAACGGGGATTCGTCGGAAGAATTTACGTTACTGCAGAGAGAGAGTTTTCGAGTGTGTCTTTCTCCTGCAGCCAAGCCCTCCTTTTATAGGAGGGAATTTTTGGCTCTTCGCTGGACCGTCGGAGATTACGAATAGATGAGTGTCTCTTCGGTCTCAAGTGCATGCGTGCTCATTACAACGGCACTTCGTGATTCGTTAATCACGAAGTGTCCATACGTGTTTAATTCGGTCTCGTAAAAATTCAGCCCCGCCACAAACGAGGGCGCGCCCCACCCCGCGCGCGCATGTCGTGACGTGCCGAGCCAGACGGCAGCTGCGGCGCACGAGGAGTCCTCTTCTTGTTCCTTTCATAAGCTCAATTAAAAGCATAAACTTAAATATGAGAATATGAAAGGTTCAAAAAACCGGTGTGGGACAAGAGTATTTACTTTACCCTCGTATTCAACTTTGAGAATTAATTTCTTATTCACCCGAGAACCGTTTATGGCGTGTCATAAGTCAAGATGTTCGTCTTACTTACGAGATTGAACGTCCATAATTATTTCGGAAAATGATTTTGTGGACCTACCGAATTTATGTCCAAAAAAAGTCCAATTTACTTAAAATTTCCAACATGATTTAAGGGCGAGCTTGAACTTCTAGGGAGCATCGGAAGAGAAGGACGAATGGCGTACGCAGTCGGGGGTATAGGCGTGTCATACTCTTAATGTTATCGAACACAGTTTGATTGCTGAAACAATTATTTTAAATATTAAAACAAAGCAAAACAACAAAAATGATGTATCTTAAACATTATTAAAGGAATCCTTTCAGTTTGCCCAAAGTGATGCACCGTGGTTGGCCATCATACAACGATGGAGTAGATTGTGAGCCCTGGAAAATACAGTATGTTTCAAGCTTTATTGTGTACATATGTTTCATGCTTTATTGTGTAAATTATACCAAGTACTTTTATTCGAATTTTATTTTTTGTAGATAGATTTTAAAAAATAACAAGCATTTTAAATAATTTTTTTAATGATGATAAGCAAATCTTGGATGTAATTATTTACACTATGTTTAGTTCAAGGAATTTGGAAGGGAAAAGAAAAGAAAATGATTTTACCTTATTTTCCTCACAAAAATGAGACAAATTTTGGTTTTCTTTCCTCTTGTTATAGATTTTAGTTTTTTTACGGAATATCTTTCTTTGTTTCAATGTACTTTTGAAGTAAAGGATGTTTGTGCATTTTAAAGTTTAAATTAGGCACATATGTAAATATCCCAATTTATACCGAAATTAATATCGAACTATCACGAACCATAGCAAACCAATATTTCAAGACTGGGATTGGTACGACCTCACATCACGTACTGAACCGAAATATTTAGTGTGGTATCGATACAAACTAAATATCTTACCTATTATAGGTTAAGTCCTACTGTCATAGTAAAAAGACACATTGAAAGTACTCCGCCCTACTATTTATTTAGTTAAGTTCCATAGAATGATGTAATTTGAACCCAAAACCACGACCATGCCCAAGCCTGCAAGTCTGTTACAACATACTCCAGTGGGTACTACTAACTACTCCGTACGAAATATCATGTTCCCTTCTTTTCTTTAACGCCCAGCTTAACAACGGGGGATCAAATATTTGAGTTTTGCGTCCCACTCAATCCATTTCTAACAATTTGATCAGTTCCAATACTTGATGGAAATACTAATATATCTTGGTGATTTTAGTGTCTATCGCCTATTTTGTAAAATTGGGTTACTTAAATCATAAAAGAATTTGAATAGACGTTGTCAAACAAGTTAAAGAATACGGAGTGCACACTGGTTTAACGATATTACAAATTCATGGCAATGGTCCAGGGACGGCAGCCCTCAGTAGCAGGGTCTAAGGGGCAGAGTCCAAAACGTTGAAAGATTAGGACGTACAATTAAACGCCAAAACTGGCCATAAAGAGCAAGAAGCTTTTCACGCGAACATCTGCCTCAATAAACAAACATTCATGAGATTTTCAGTTTTATCTCTTTAGCGCAAAAGTTTGTATCCTTACGCGAATGTTCATGTCTGATCAAGGATTTTCGTCTCTTTAAATAAAGACACGCAGGTATGGTAGAGATATACGAATTCAAAGTGCTTGTTCTTGATTAACCTCTTATCCGATTAAAGTATTTTGGTACACCCTAAAACAACTTTGATCTGAAAGCGTTTACGCGATCCGTTAAACTATCAAGTCGTAATTCTTGTTCTTTATTCATAAAGTCTTCAACGATGCAGCGTTCATCCTCCTAAGTAAAAAAAACATAGAATTTGCTTAGACACTAGAGAAATGATATGAGTTCACACATTCCTTTCCATAAAAGGGAACAAGAAAAGTGTCAAATTTACATGAAGGGCCAAAGGCCGTGATATGCAAAACAATTTTCTGCACGTTGATCTCATTCCACTATTGAGCTCAGGTAAGAGAGTTGCATTACCCTTCTATTCATTGTATCTTGGACACCCATTAACAAATCGAAAACTTTCACCGGGAAGACACTGAGGAATGGGTTTTTTCATCCGGCTAGCAAATCCCTACAAACCTCCGGGGGTCTCGTCAATCATTGTCCAACTCAGAGTCTTTTATTCTTATTTTGACCCTTTTACCCTTAAAATACTTATACCCCCACTTTGGAGGAGGGTATTTTTTCTCCAACTTCATATATTTGTCCAACATATCCAACTTCTTAAATACATGTCCCATCATTGTGACAATGCGAACGCTTGGCCGGACACCGAGTTCTTCCATGTCTGCAAATATCTGCACATGGACAAATGTCTTACATTGTGCAAAATCAACCCTTTTATTAATAATCCCTACTACAAAGTATATAAAGAAATCATGTAACATAGATTTCATACGATGTTTAAAGGATATGGGTATAGCATACGCTTATTAGTGTAAACTTTCTCTCCTTTCCCCCCACCCCACCCCTCGCAACCAACCATACACACCCAAACAGAGAACTAAGTCAGAAACTACCTCAAACATCTTTTCATGCATTTCTTGCTGGTAGTATATACGGACCATTTTCTCAAAAAAATTGCGAGGAATACTTTCATGGTTCTCTGAAAGCAACTTATTCCATAGAACTTCAGCTTCTTCGAGCCTTCCATCTTCAACCAAAGCATTCAACAAGGAATAATAGGTACCCATTGTTCTCCCCTGACCCTTGCTTAGCATCCACTTTGTCAACTACAACCCACTGTAGTCTCTGAGTGATTTGTTTAATGCTACACACACCTAAAACGTTGATAATGAAAATATCCAGATGATATATACCATACTTGTATCGTTTTCTGCCACTCCCTTTCATTCTCAAGGATCCTTAGAGCTTTTTTCACAGTGACCAATGGAAACTCCAATTCCCATGCAATAAAAGAATCAAGACCATCATAGACTTCTTCCTTGACATTTGATAAACCCTTTATCTATAGTAAGATAAAATAGTTCAGGAATAATATTAAAGAGTAACTACTCTCATCATGCAAATGAAAATTTTCCACGAAGAATGCGTAATAGTCAGTATCCAAGATAGTGAGATGAATTTTAACTTGCTACAAGAATCCTCCTGACATGAATCAAGAGGTTGTGGAGAAAAAACTTACACACTCTACAAGCTTGACAGACTTAGAAATGGTCCCTATTCTCCTTTTACTCTTACATACTCGAGGATACCTCGGGCGAGGACCTTTTGCAGCACAAACCTATGAAAATAAAAGGAAACACTCATGTACACTTCAAGAGCAAGCAAACACACATACTTTCATGAGGGAAATCAATATCCAGTAGGACCAGATGGATATGAAGTCAAAGGAATACTTAATTTATGCTACCTGTCTGTTCTAGGCAAAAGAATTTTGAGACCCACATTCTCTGCATATTTCCTACTCCCTCCGTTCCACAAAACCCTTCCCCTTTCGTTTTTTTTGAATTCCCTAAAACACTTCCACTTTCTATTAAAAAACCACTTTTACCCTTACTTTTTCATACCCTACCTATCACATCATACTTTTTCACTAATAACCAAACTATCACATCTTACTTTTACCCATCACATCAAGGGCAAAATTGGAAAGTCAACCAAAATTACACTTTCCTTATTTTCTCCAAAAATCAATACTGGAAGGGTTTAAAGGAACGGAGGGAGTACTATATATTACTAAATCCCTCTGTTCCTATGATAATGATGAAAGGAAAGAGGTGATAGCCAGGCAAGAGGTACTTTTTCAAGGCTAGAGGCAAGGAGAGAGGCAAGCTACCAAAAGGCAAACGAGGTAAAGTAATTCGAATGTGTCTGTGTAATGCAATATATCTAGGGGAATAAATATCTCAAGCATATCACAAAAGTCAAACAAAATGAATACGCTACTAGTAAAAATGAAACATAGAAGTCGGACATATGTAAGAGAACAAATAAAAACAATATGATAGATAAAGTAAAAATGAACCAAAAGAGATTCTACGTATTTATATAATTAAGTAAAACTTTTTGTCGGTCCAAGTTAGAGAAGCTTTAGCCTATGAATTAAGGTCGAACAGCCTAGTTGAAGAATAGCCTGGTCGAACAGGAGTGTGGTCGACAAACCAAAATTGAACAAATCCTAGGCAGCAAATGAATTCGAACAGATGATTGTTCACATGGTCGAACCTCATTGTCAAGACAAGAAATACGACCAATGCACAAGAAATGAAGAAAATAATGTCAATATTTTGAAACCTGCAATCCCTACTTATCTACTCTATACTCTAGAGCTTTCAGACAATATTTTCTACTCTATACTAATATAATCCCCCATCCCAATTCATCAGGGTATCTAGTTCGACCTAATCATAAAGTTTAATAAAATGCATTGGGATGATAAATTATTCAGATACTTAATACTTTGTATAAAATGATTTCATTAAAAGTCACTCTGTTATTTGAGTTTCTCTTGGGAAATGGGTAACTTGAAGAGTATAAAAGGGCATGTTGGGGGATAATAGTTATTGACTTAAATGTGCATAGATTACATAAATGACGAACAAGAAAATTTGGTCAAACTAGACAGATAAATAGCACCAAAGGAAGTACATCTTAACAAAGGGCAAACAAAAGGAAACGTGACAAGCGAGTGAGCTACAAACATAACTGCATGTAGAGAAAGCCTTGGGACGCATCTAACTCTAATTGATGTTTAAATTTTATTAACCAACAAGAAAAGATATTTGCCTGCTTCGCTCATTAGAAAAGTTAGAATGGAGTGAAGATATATGGAAGAAGAATTATCCTCTCAAGATTCTTAGGATGCAATTACCATAGGCAGAATTGGAGAAGTAGCAGAGCATAGAAATATAAGCACTTCAGCTAAGAACAACCAGCAATTAATGTTAGATTAACAAATTTGCTGAAGAAGGTAGAGCAATGTAGTGAAAACCTATTAGATTAAGATTAAAATGCAATTACCTTCAAATCAATTGATATGTACTATTACTTGACAACAATCAAGCATCAAACACATGAATATCTAAATTTTAAAAACTGAGCAGAACAGCGAAATGCTTACTACGGTGGATCCAACACTCTTCTCCAGAAGAATAGTTGGTTCTGGCCTTCCTATGGAAATTGCAGAAAAACACCTCAAAGCAAGCATCCTGAGAATGAACAAGTCACTAGAAAATGAAGCACTTGAAAAAACGATCTCTAGCGCATTTCATCAAACGCCTAAAACACAAACTCCCAATGAAAGGAAACAATCAAATCTCAGAGTTTGAAATTAAATAATCTTATCAATATTTTGGTAAAAACTTATTCCTTAAAAAAAGAACTGTTGAGTTCTTCAAAACCCTTTACAAATTAGAATCAAACAGGCTTTGAGAAAACGACTACAGTTCAAAAGCAGAACCTTGAACGGCTGAGATTGAGTACTGAGTTACTGTCTAAAGCACTCCAGACTTCGAGTGGAGGAGAAAGCAGCCAGCAAGAGTCCAGAGTCGTATGGTGACTTGGGGTCCTTGGGGACACGATATAAAGGAGAATAATTAAACAAGGGAATAAAATAAGCTCTAAATAAATACACAAAAAAATAAAAAATAAAAAAAAGACAACTTAGTTTTAATTTTCTCTATTTGTTTTAATTTTCTCTATTTGTTTTCACTTTGCTATTTTTTCCTTCAGTTTCTTTTTGAAATTTTTATTTATTATTTATTCTTTTTCTCCCTTTTCTCATTTCTTACTTTTTTCTTTTTTTTCTTTTCTCTTTCATTATTTTTTCCTTTATCTTTTAATTTTTCTATTAATAACTGTGTTATTTTATATTTAATCAATTTAATTAAACAAAAAAAACCATACATCTTAGTTTTTTGTTTGTTTCATTTAGGATTTTTTTTGTTTGTAAACTTTTCTTGTCTATTTATTAATATTTATTGTAAATAATTAAACAAAACAAGGGAATAAAAAGCCCTAAATAAACAAAGAATAAAACATATAGTACCATTTTTGTTTCATATTTTTTCGATCTTGTTTGTTTGTTTTTTATCTTTTTTATTTGTTTTTTATCTTTTTTCTTGATATTTGAGTATTACCAATTTGTTTGGTTATGTGTTATTTTGTGAATTTTTTTGTAACATTTTTTTAGTATTTTCTATAAATAACCATCTTGTTATTTATTTATGATACAGTACTATATGTCTTATTTTTTTGTTTTTTTAAAATTTTTTGTTGTCTTATTTTTTTGTTTTTTGCGTATTTATTTAGTGCTTATTTTTATCACTTGTTTTGTTTAATTGTTTATAATAAAAATTAAAAACATACAAAAAAGTTAACAATAAAAAGAAATCAAACAAAACTAAAAAATTAAGACGTGTGATATGAGTTTTTTAATTAAATTGATTAAATATAAAATAACACAATTATTAACAGAAAAGATAAAAGATAAAGGAAAAACAATGAAACGAATAAATAAAGGAAAAAGAAAGAAAACAAAACAAAGAAAAAAAGTAAGAAATGATTAAAAGCAGAAAAGGAATAAATAATAAATAAAGATTTTAGAAAGGAACTAAAGAAATAAATAGAAGACAAAAACAAACAGAGAAAATTAAAATAGTGAAAAAAAAATTTAAAAAGAAAAATAAATAAAAAAGGAAAAAAGGAAATTAAAAGAAAAAAAGAAAGAAATGATAATGTAACACCCCAACCCGCATGACCCAAACCCGTGAGACAGCGGACCGGTGTGCCACTGAATTGGTATCCGAATTTGCGACATTTCCAAAACAATTTAAAACAAACGTTCTATCAATACATATAAAAATCCATCGGAGTAATCTAAAATAATGCGGAAGCCTTTTTAAAGTCAAACAACTTGGGATCTTGCCCGAAAACGTAATAAGCATTAAAGTTAATTAAATAAAGCATAATCAACAGATTAAAGAGGCAGCCACGCCATCGTACATCTCCTCCTCAATGCCCTCTAGGATCGGCTCTAGGTTCATCTGCCTGATCACCTACGGACAGCAAAAAGGAAAACAACGCTATCCGCTCAGCATTGACGCTGAGTGGTACTCCATTGTAGCACAAGAATAAACACAATAATTCAACAATTAAGATCGTGCATATGTTTATCCTTTTAATAAAAATCAATTCAACTTTACGTTCGGTTCTTTAGACGGTTGACCAACAGTCAACTTATTTTCTTTCTTTTCAAAACGATTTAGGTGTTACGGGTTTCTCATGAACTCTTTGACCACCGGTCAAACCAATTTAGACTTTCACCAAAGTCAAACCACTTAACATTTAATGCCTATGACGGAGATAGCCTCAATCCGTAATACCGAAGATGGCCTCAATTCGGTGGAGGTAGGATCCCTCGGGCGATGGCCTCAAACCCAAGATCGCAGACCCTCGTGCGCACGTCTTAACCTCACTGACCAGGCCCTGCAGCCGCCCGAGCGATGGCCAGTTTCTATGTTCAACACAATAAACCAATTGACCTTAATCACCGATTAGAATTAATTAATTAACTTAACTAATTCATTAAAGTCTTAGATTTAACCATTCGGTCAAACCTACGACAACAGAATATCCAGTCAAAGCCTAGGTCAAACATGACCTAACCCAAGTCAAAGTCAAACCTGTTCAGTCAATTCACAATCCTCAACAATTCAATTCAAACAATCAATTTAATTCAATTAACCAATTTAGCCAAATTATAGCATAAACACATATAACGATCCAAACCATTAAATCTATTCTGAATGCTATTAACTTCATAGTACGGACCTGGATTACGCCGAAATCGAATCGATAGCTCGAACGGAAGACAAATCAACGAAATCAATCGAACGGGTCAAATCGAGTCAAAATACGAAATCGACCAATCAATCCGGCGTGGAGGTTAATCTGCCGGCGATATCAACTCGGGGCAGCGGCCGGATGCGGCGACGGTGACGGACGCCGGCGACAGTGGCGGAGCGGCAGTTCGACGGCGATGAGCAGCGACTGGCGGTGCTGCAATCGACTGCGGCGCTGCACTCGACGGCGGCGGATGGCCGCTGTGCAAAGGGCGACGGCGGCGCTCGTTTCCGGCGAAGGCGAAGCAGCAGCTGGAAGCTCGGCGACGGCGGCTGGAGACTCGGCAACGCTGAGCGGCGGCGCTGCAACTCGGCGGCGCTGCAATCGACGGCGGCGATGAGCGGCGACGCCGGCGGCTGGCTGCTCCAGTTGGACGGCGACGACCGGCGGCTGGCTCACGGCGGCGCTGCACCAGTCGGCGATGATGGCGGCGAGGCTAGAGAAGGCGACGGCGGCTCCAATTGGACGGCGAACGACCGGCTGGGGAACTTCCGGCGGCGATCGATCGGCGAAGAAGAAATGGAAGAAGAAGAAAGAAGAAGAAAGAAGAAGAAGGAAGAAGAAGAGAAACGAAGAAGGAGAAGGACGAACGAAACGATAAGGTTTCTACGGCTGAAATTAGTTTAGGTTTATTTAATGGTCCCATTCCAAAAAGGATTGGGCTTCGGACCCAAAATACCTGATTAAATGGTCATAACATGAGCTCCATAACTCCGATTCGCGAGCCGTCTGAACCGACGCGATCACAAAAATATTTCCTACGAGATGACATAAAAGTTGGGCTTAAAATCCAAATTATAATTTTAACCCCTTTTTGGGCCCAATTCGTAATCAATTGCTCTAACAATTTAATTAATTCTTTTGGGCCAGATTTCGGGGCGTTACAGATAAAATGCGAGAATGAATAAAAAATAAATAAAGAGTTAAAAATGAATCAAAAGAAAAAAAGAAGCAAAAGAAAAGAGGGAAAAAATAGTGAATAAGAAAAAAAGAAAAGAAAGGAAAAAAGAAAAACAAAATAGAGGGGAAAAAGAAAGAAGAGAAATGGGAGTGATTTGAAAAAAAAGAATATAAATAATGGGAGTGTAAGAAGAAGGAAAAAAAAGAAATGTAGGCCAATGTAAAAAAATAAAAAGTCGTATTTTACAATTTGGTCCAAAGTGACTATTGGTCACAGGTCACCTGTAATGGGCAAATGAACTATTAGTTAAATAATGGTAAAAGTTTA
This sequence comes from Cuscuta australis, assembly GCA_003260385.1. Lineage (NCBI taxonomy): Eukaryota > Viridiplantae > Streptophyta > Magnoliopsida > Solanales > Convolvulaceae > Cuscuta > Cuscuta australis. Next base: position 48,876 of record NQVE01000012.1, on the reverse strand, counting down.
CGTATTTTTGTGAAAAATTTTAAAATTTAGATACTAAATTGAAAATTTAATGAAAGTGTAAGTATCATTCCTAAAATTTAACTTAAGAAGTAACGTTGCACATTTTGACTAGGGCTCCGTTCCATTCAACTTATTTTTTCTGATTTGATCGGATGAGATCTGATCTGATCTGGTGTGATTGGATCCGATCTGATTTGATCTGATTGGATTTGATCTGATCTGATTGGATCTGATCTGATCTCGTCTGACCAGATTAATTATGATTTGATTTAAAATTCAAATCAATAATTTGATTTGACTTTATAATAACGTTTAAAAATTGTAATGATAATTCATATTATAATATAATCAATATTATTTATTTTAATATTATTTTTTAATAAAATAAAATTAGTTAATTCGTATATTAGAATAATCATTCATATTATAATGTAATAATATTTTTTATTTTATGATTAGTTTTTTGTGAAATTAGAATATTAATTTAATATTTTAATAATTACTTCATATATACATTAGGATAAATATTTAATTTATATATCCATTAAAAAAGTAATTAAATTTAGATAATCAATATATAAAAGAGATAATATTTTTATTAAAATATCTTATCCTTATAAAAGATCAAAATTTTAGAAACTCAAATTACAAGTAACAATAAAAATATATTTTAAAAGTAGAATTAGATTGATATTGTTAATGTATTTTAAAAATAATTTTTCCGACGTCTAATAATTAAGGATTATTTTCTTAGTTTTCTATTTAACTTGTTTCTAAAGTTTATTTTTTTTCATTTTTAAGAATAATAATAATGATAATGGCAACAACAACAACAACAACAACAATAATTCTTGATGTGATCTGATTTGATCTGATTGAATTTGATCTAATGGAATCTGATCAGATTTGATCTGATTTTAATAAGAATAAGAAAAAATAAGTTGAACGAAGTTGAACTGAACTGGGCCTAAGTAACGACTGTGGGTAAAGAGGAGGTCAATAAACTTACCATTTTAACTAAGTACAATATTGGGTTCTTTAGCATTTTTGTGGGTAGAGCAATGCTAGGTGTACACCTTTTTTATCTCATACCCTTTTTCCACCCCTCATTTTTATCCCATTTTTATTTATTTAATTTTTTTTAGATACTTGACCATTTTTGTGGTAATGGAGACATGAGAGACAAATGGGGAAGAAAGGTGAGTAACATCATTCATCGCCCAGATTTCATACCCAATCTCACATCTGTCAAGAACTTCACAAAAAAATCATATACAATCCAGTAAAATGCTGATGTTGGAATCCGTTGCGGCTGGCGGTGTCAGAATCCCACCCCGGAACTTTTATCGCCTCTTCTCACTGTCCGCCGGACATAGGTACTAGCTCATATGCTCATGTACTCCCTCTAATTTAAGGTCAGAATCTTATACAACGTTTGGACCCTCTCTTTCTCTCCAGGAGTCGAGTTAGAGGATTGACGGAAACTTCTTGCGGGAAGAAGTTCTGGAGGGACAATAAAAGAATTAGGGCTTCCTCTAAGGAACAATTCAGCTCTTCCGGGTCGGAGCCTGTAAAGAGGAGTGTGAAGCCGATGGGATATCATCAGTTGGAGGACATTGCTGTGTGGGAGTTAAAGGAGGAGGGTGAAGCACGACTTACGCCTGCTGAAACTACCAGAACATTAATTGAGGTGAAAGGAGGTTACTTCTTTACCTAGAGTAGTTTCAATCTAGTTTTAATTTGGTTAGGTTGGGATTGAGTTGCTACCCATCAATCTTCCCCTCAAACTAAGGACAAAAAACTTGTAACCTCCCCTTCATCTATAATCTATCTGATATGCTAACCCGCTACCCATCTTGCACTGCCGCCGCTACAATCTCATCGTACGCGTTGTTCGACTTCCTCATTTTTGAAAAGACTTTCAAAACAAGGCATCAACCACACCCGCCATTACAACCTTGCGGGACACGTTGATTGTCGGAAAGACTTTTAGCACAAGACATCAACTGCAGGTCTCCAAGACCACTCACGAAGACTTTCGACAAGGCACGATCTCTTTTTGTCATGTTCTATTGTTACACCAAGAACTTCAAATTTATTTTTGTGTTCCACACGACCCTAGTGGGGGAGCCAGTTTGGGGCCTTCAAAAAAATGTGTGGTATATTTTTTGGGTCCATGAGTTAGGCATATACAGAGTATCAAGTATGTCTATTTTTGATGACTTAATTCAGGCAAACGTAATCCTAACGGAGTCTGTTACTCCTATTTGAGACTGTGCGTACCTTCCCCAATTCCGCATTAGTATGATATTATCTGCTTTGGGCCAAATGCCCACTAGTTTGTTTTTGGAATCTCCTAAATGGTCCCATACTAATGGAGTTGAGTTGAAGTTTATTTTTTTATTCTAATTTTTCCTTTCCCTCTGTCTTGGGACTTGGGATGCTACCCAACAAAGGTGTGGATTTTTGACACAATATTGTGTGAAACTGTGAGCCTAGTACCGGCAGCTCCTATCTCTACACACACATTATTGTAATTCGTTAGCTAAAAATCTCAAATTTGTTAATACTTTACTCAAATTGTGATCTGCAGGTTAACAATAGCGCAACACTTGTGTTTAGCGGTGTAGCGAGCAACGAAACACATCAGAACGTTTTCTGTCAGGATTTACCTTATCTAACTGATGAACATGGAAGTAAGACACGACTTTCTTGCCAGCATCAAATTCCTTTTGATGTTTGTTTTAGAGATTTAACCTCTTGTCAGGCATTTACTTTCAAGTAATGGATGAAGAAAACCTTCTGCAAAATCTGACAAGCTATGAAAACCATGTGGTATGGCATAAAGCTTATTTATTTCTTGGTAATTGCATATCCCGTGCTTTCTTATGCTTTTACAGATTTTATTTATATTTATACTGGGTGCAGCAAGTTTTTATTGGCCTAGACTCTGTAGACGTGCTTAGTGAAATGCAGTCATTCATCCAATCAGAAATTGATTTTGGCATTGATGAATTTGATGACGAGGATGCTATTATTAACGGTGACTACAGTGATGACAATGAGGGTGACATTGACGACGATGATCATGGTGACGACAGTGATTATGAAGAGGTGACTTTTTTAGTACATATATGTGAGGGCCGTGAAGCCAATGGGCTTGTGGTCGAGTTGTAATGCGTGTTTTTCTATTTTTTATTTTACCTGAAGGAATGGGATACTGTTCTTGACCATGAAGATGACGGGGATGATGGTTCTGAAGGAACATTAGTTGACTGGTCAAAGTTGGAGACCATGCGATCTTCTCATCCTATGTATTTTGCCAGAAGGCTTACCGAGGTTACCTTTTTATTTTTCAATAATTAAAATTTATCCATGTGATTGATACAACCCATATCAGTAACACAGAGAAGCTAAAGAAAAGAAGCCACAAGTGGAAAATCATGACACACGGAACACATCTTTGCTACATTGGTTAATTTTTCCATACTAGTGGAGCATTAATAATGCTCAATTACAAGTGACTTAATAGTAATGGAGAAAGTAGATGCAAACTGTAGCATCATGGAGGAAAACTAAAGATATGTGCCTAGTGGTGTGCAAAAACAAAGGAGAACAGATACAATGCTAATAAACTGCCACATGGGTAAGAATAAATAGGAAATTAATAAATCAGATAGTACTCCTCTCTCCTTGAGTAAAGACAAATCACACTGCTCAGGGTTGTCTTGGACATTTTAGGAAAACACGTGCTTGAAAGGAACAAAAATATATGATGAGGCATAATTTCAATATCAACATTATCATACCTAATATTATCTTATCTAATATCTATATACCCCTTTATTTTATAAAAAATCAAGAATTAAAAATAATGCTAATAATAATAATAGATCTACTTAACTTTAGAATTTTTAATCATACAAACTTTATACAACAGATTATAAACTAAGAAAAGATAAATCTCATAAAACTAATGATTAGAAAATATAAACAAGTCAAATTAAGTTAATAAAAACTAAAGAAGGGAAATCATAAACATTTTTATAAAAAGCGTGGAAGGATTAGGGGATCTCATCCTGTGCACTTGAAAGGAATAGAAAGATTAGAAGAGGCACAAGAAAGAAGATAAAAAAGAAAAAAAAGGAGTGGATGCAGACTTGAAATGAATGACTGTATGAGAAGATATGAAAGAAGAAACAAGGAAACTTTTTTTAATATTAAATAAAAAAATAAAAAAATTGTAGGCCCCCTATATATATCGTGGCCCTGACTGTTTGCTCAGGATGCTCCCTCTTTTGAGCTGACCCTGGCGCTGCCCATCTTAGGTTGCTTTTGGGCCCTTCCTCGCATAAGGGTTTGGTCTTCGGCTGGTTGAGTTATGTATCAAGTATTAATACTTCGGGGGAAAGGAGTGAACTGATGGGCAAGCAAGTCATACTCTTCCCAACTTGCTTCATCTATGGGACGGTCCCTCCATTTGATCAGAAGTTCAAGTGTGTTGTGGCTTGCCTATGATGAACACCGATGCCAACGTACCTCCTCCAGGACAAGCTGTAATTCCCAATTACCATTAATAAGGAAAGGGGGTTGTGATGGCAGTGCCAAGCTACCATTCACTTTCATTACAAGGAGTCATGTGGTCTGTCTGGTAACAACGTTTGTAATTAGCGTTTGCTTTTTGGATAATGTTTGATTAGTGAAAATTAATCTCAAAATTCTAATGCTAAAGGATATTGTAGTATATCATTTCCAAAAAGCTAAAGTGCTAAAGTTAAAGCTAATGCTGATGCTGAATGGGCACATGATAATAGGGTGAACCATGCGATTACTGGAAGTTTAACTGCACCAGTTACTATTCCCGCATGATAGAACGCTTCCTAAGGGCCAAAAAGCCGTACCCAAAGTTTTCCAAATCAGTATTTGGCAAGTGATTGTTGTTTGCAAGGGTGGAGACACAGGAAAAGTAGAACTCCTACCTCAAATGTCACCTCTCTGCATTTGAGATTGACGTGTAACTTCATCCAACATTGTGCTTTACCCAAGGGGTCGTGCATGACAGAGTGCATGAAATCTCTTTGTAGAAGTTTCTTCTCTAGTTCAACTGAATGAATTTCACCCTTGATGTTAGGGTAAGGAGTTGGGTGGTCTAGACCGTATTAGACTTTGAACGGGGAAGCACCTGCTAAAGAATGAAAACTAGTGGTTTAATAGTATTCTTCCCAGCACAAGTACTCGTTCAAAAAAGAACGATGTTCATGAATAAAATAGCATAAATAGTCTTTCAAACACCTGTTGAACTCCTCCACTTGGCTTCCGGGTTATGGATGATAGGCTGTGCCCATATTGAGTTTTGTCTTGGTATATGCTTGAATAGTTATAGTGAAAAGGAGCGAGAAAGAGTCGCGATCTCAAATGATAGGAAGTGGGAAGGCATGCAATCTTACAACTCTGCAGAAGGTGGCAGATACAGATTTTGCTGGGTTGGGGTGTTCTAGTGCGATGAAATGGCCATATTTGCCGAACCGATCCACAACCACCAAGATGCTATCAAAGGATTGGGAAGTCCAACAATGAAAACCATGGAGATGCCATCCCAACCTGATGGGACAGTTGCAGGGGATGTAGAAGACCTGCTGGAGCTAGGGTTTGGTGTTTAATCTGCTGACAAAATAAACATTGCTTCATAAAATTCTTCACATCCTGTTTCATATGTGGCCAATACAAGCTAGAAGAGAGCCTCTTTAAAGCTTTACTAGGATCACATGTGAGGGAGAAGTGAGTGTCTTCAATTAAATTCCCCTGAAGTGGACTGCCTTGGACAATGGCGAATTGATCCTTAAAAAAAGAGTTATTCTCCTACCCCATGTTCTAAAGGCGGTCTCCGGTGGCTCGCCGCTGCCTAACCACCCCGATTTTAGCCTAGGCGGCTCAAAAGTCGGCCAAAGTGCCTAGGTTCCCATTACAATTTAAAAATTATTTTAGATAAAATGACACAATTTTATATAAACACTTTTTGTATAGTTGACAATAATAAGTCAAAATAGACATATGTTTCATAAAATGTGATTGTTTGATGATATCTTTGCATTGTGTGAATGTTAATTTGTAAGTCATTTGATGCCCAGTATTTTATTTTGTAATCACATAGGCACACATTAATTGAAAAACACTCATTAATAATAAAAGATCTTGTTATTACATCAAATACACATTAATTTTATGTTAGATACCTACATATATTTTATTTAAAAATTCTCAACCGTCAAATTTTATTTTAATAATCTCAACCGTCATATACAAAAAAATACTTTGCCTAATTCTAGCCAGAACCTAGGCGGTCTAGGCGAGAGAAATACAGCGCTTTCCTTCTATAACACTGCTCCTACCCAAGAGAAATCTAGTGCAGAGGAAGATTGTATATAATGTTCTTGGTGTAGGGATCATTATTGAGAGAATTACTTTACTCAGAAAAATCAACATTATGACTTATGAGGTCTTCTTGACAGTGCATCAGCTCTGTTGTTCTCTTTCTTTATATTATAGGTGATAGTGAAATCAAATGATAGCAATTTTGAAATCAGTCTTTGCTACTCCCTCCCTCCTATATCTTTCTTCAGGTATTCCTTTTTGGTTCGTCCTATTTCTTTCTTCCTCTTCCCATTAATGTCAATTTAATCAGGAGTAAAAGTTCCTCTTGCCCTTAAATCAGGGTATAATCTTTTAGACGTTTGGCCTTTTCTGGTTCGTCTGATGCTGCCCTGGCGGAAGGCGGCGGTGTTCAAACTCTACGGCTTCATCCTCCCACGACAGTGTACCAGTCAATGAACCCTAAGCTTCTGCCCAGAGCTTTCACCCAGTCAGAGATCCAGACCAATGCGGCAGGGGAGTGGCTACTCTTCCTCTTCTTACCAGATCCAAAATGTTTTATCTACCTCTTCCTCTTCTTTGATGGCCCAACGCAGCAAGGGGTTGGTGGCTCCGCCAGAGATCCGGATCCAGGTGCAATGAGGAATGATGATGACAGGATTGAGGCACAACAATTTTTACCATAGCTCGCTTCATATGTAGTAAGGGAAAAAATGGGACCTCAAAGCTTTTACTGGTTCATATGGAGGAAGGGCAAATATGGAAAGTTAAAGTATTTTGTACCTAACACTAAAAAGTGTGCCCGGTCACTACAGGAAGAGAAATACCGGAAAGAGGGAGCATTAATTAGTGGATAAGTTCTGCTGTAACAAGTGCTTCAAATGGAAGTGGCCGTCAACATAGAAATGCTTGCCAATGAGATAATGCTTCCATTTCTGGAGAGCTAAAACTCAGGCCAAGAGCTCTCTATCATAGGCAGATTTGTGGTGATTTGAGTTAGAAAACCCCTTTCCAAAATAAGCAGTGTGGTGTTCGTATTTTAGTAATATTGCGCCAACACCCTTGGCCTACACATTGCACTCCACCACAAACGGGGAGCTGAAATTTCAAGGCATAAAACTGGCACAGTAGTAAGGGCAGTCTTGTCAACTTTGTACTCTACAAGAATGTATTATTATTTGTCAACTTTGTTAAATTGTGTGCTATGAGACCATTATTACGACAAATCTACAGTATTAACTAGTTAACCCCAATAATTCTAGTAGCTCGTTTACATTTTTGGATTTTAGCCTATCCAAGATGGTTTGGAATTTGTCAGGATCAACTCCTATGCCCCTGTGGATCTGCCATGCCTGAGAAATCTGATATTAACCTGTCCAAATGAGCATTTGATGGGATTAGTTAAATAAAAGCATGATGGAAGGGTTTGGTGTGTCACTCACAAATGCTCCAGATGTGTTTGTAATGTTGGATTGTAGATAAACATCAAAAAAACACCAAGACAAAGTTCCACAAATAGGGTCTGAACAAATCGTTCATGCCCGCTGGATAAGTAGCTAGAGCCTAGAGTGTTGGTCAATCCAACGGAATGACCACAAATTCGTGATGACTGAGTGAGTGCAAAAAGTTGTTTTGTGGACATCATCAGGGTGTACTTGAATTTGATGGTAACCCAAATACATATCAATTTTTGAAAAGCAAGCAGCTCCTTGTAATTCAACCAATAACTCATCAATATTAGGTATAGGCTATAGGGTACTTAGAGCAACTTTAGCCATTCCTCTCACTTTCCCCTCCATCTCCTCTATTTCTAATGCCATATCACTTTCCCCTTTAATTTTCCTCTCACCACTTGTGTTTCCCATCATCTTTTTCCTTTTTTGAAATGGTGGGCCTCATTTGTCCTGAATTGTTTTACGTGTATAATTAATCTAAGAAATAAAATTGATTTATTTTTAAAAAAAGTAACTTATGTTTATATATTTGAATTTTAATAAAAGCATATATACCATAAACTTAATTTTTATAAGATTGAATAATTAGTTCTTACAACAAATTATTTTTTCTTTCTAAACAAAAAAATTATTTTTCTCAAACAACCTTTTTTTTTCATCCCAATCTTTAAAAAAAAAATACTCCAGCTGATTTATGGACAATTGAGGGCAAAAAAATGCTACTCCGTAAAAACTAGATATGGAGCCCATATGGCAGCAATTTTTTCCAATGTTCCTCGACGCATATGCTTTCCCCGATTCCTTTTTTTTCTTGTTTTCCTCTTGCCATTTTAACCCTTCCTCTCTATTTCCCCCCTTCCACATCAGCGTTACTCGATCTTTCATCTCACATTAAAGTTGCTCTTATTTAGAATTGTAATCTGGTTTAGCTTACGAAAATCAACACAACCTCCAGGATGAGTATGCCTTCTTTACTAGCAGCACTGGACTGGTGAATGGGCTTGGTGCTAGGCTTGATGGATCCTATCTGCAAGAGTTCTCCAATCTTCCTCTCAGTGTCAGATTTTTGACAATGAGGATACCACTAGGGTCTGGTGTTGGGTAATTTGGCTGAAGTAGAGGAATGCAGTGACAATGTTGTTGGAATGAAGAGAGGCTCCTGGGTTCTGTAGAAAACTGATAGGAAGAACAGATTGGTATGCAGAATAGAATTTTTATTGATGTAAAAACTGTACAGGAACATTTGTGTTCACTAAATATATATAGAGAACAGACCAACATGACTTTTACTAACCAACACAACTATTACAAACCAACACACCTATTACAAACCAAACTACCCATAACTGCCTTTTAGAAACTGCCCTATTGTTTTTTATTTAAATTAATTAAATATGTATTACACACTAAACGACACCACACTAATTGACTCTATACTAACTGACCCAAACATCGACTCATTACTCATTCGGTTATATGTGAACAAACCCGATTAAATCTAACAATCACGCCCTTAATCGTTGTTTGTTCACACTGATCTTCACAACAATGTTGGTTCATCATCTTCAATCAAGTTTGCAATATGTTCCTTTTGATCCCATTTTGGACATTCGTTCAAAAAATGCCCTAACTCATTGCACTTGAAGCACCTAACGTGGCTCTTATCCCGCTTAAACCGACCATCAGACCTTTCCCGGACCCCCGACCTCTACCTCGGCCACGTCCAAAGTCTTCTCGGTTTAAGCTTCAGCAACCACAATGCTCACATTTGTGCTCCTGAACCTTCTCTTTTCCTTCACCTTTAGTGAAGAGTAGTTTACCATGTGTATCTCCTTCATCAGTTGGCCTTTTGATGCGTTCCTCGAATGCTTTCAATCTTCCAACCGCTTCTTGAAATGGCATTGCGTTAATGTCGGCAAACTGTTCAATTGCAGCAACGATCTGCATGAACTTTTCAGGTACAGAACCCAAAAGCTTTCGAACCAATCTTTTGTCTTCAAATGCAGACCCAAGTTTGTTTGCTTGTGTTGCGAGTTGACTAATTTTACCAGCAAAATCATCAAGTGATTCATTGTTCTTCATCTTTAGATTCTCAAAATCTAATTCAAGTGTCTGTAATCGCGTCGCTTTAACCCTGTCAACACCAACAAAGCGAGTCTTCAAAGCATCCCAAATTTCTTTTGCTTCAGTAAACTGGGCAACTTGTAACACGATCTCTTCCGGCAAAGCTTGAAACAGATATGCTATTGCCATATTGTTCTTCTTTGGATCAATTTCTGTTCCTGGTTCGATCACCTCCCAAATCCCATTAACATTAAAAATTGCTTTGATCTTCACAGCCCAAATAGTGTAGTTTGTAGCACTTAGAATTGGAACCGTAAAAGATAGTGAACTATTCTCCCTTGTAGTCACAATCTGCCTATTGTCTTCCATTGCACGACTTTAATTCCTATGACAATTTTCACAAAATTCTTAGACTTTGATTCCTTCCTGGGTCGTAAGCCACCTGCAATCGACCGACCATCAACCAGAAGACAAGCCCCTGCTTTTCCGTCTTCCAAGCCGCTAAACGAAAGCTACCCCGCTTATTCGTTTTTCCCGCGCCTTTTGGTTGGAATTCTTCTGCCAAAGAAAAAACACTAGCAACTTGATGTTCTTTTTCTAGGCGAGGAAGAAATCTGGTCAAAGATTTCTGATCTGTTGTCGAGGGAGGAAATTGAAATGCTCTGGCGGATCCCTTTTGTGGTAGATCGTACACCCCCTGATCGCGATTCACACCGCTCCGATACCAAATGTAGAAAACTGATAGGAAGAACAGATTGGTATGCAGAATAGAATTTTTATTGATGTAAAAACTGTACAGGAATATTTGTGTTCACTAAATATATATAGAGAACAGACCAACATGACTTTTACTAACCAACACAACTATTACAAACCAACACACCTATTAACAATAGAAATTACCCATAACTGCCTTTTAGAAACTGCCCTATTGTTTTTTATTTAAATTAATTAAATATGTAAAACACACTAAACGACACCACACTAATTGACTCTATACTAACTGACCCAAACATCGACTCATTACCCATTCGGTTATATGTGAACAAACCCGATTAAATCTAACAGGTTCAACAAATACAGCACCGAGTCCCTGAAGAATTGCCTGGATGGATGGAAATGCAGGGGATGTAATTTCAGCCAGACTCTGTTTACTTATAAGAGAAGCTTCTACTGGAGAAGGGGAAGTAATCTTCGCTGATGGTGAGTCCTTGACTTCTGGCAAATAAATGTCAAGCCTCTTGCACAAACTTTCACATTGTATGACGTTGCTGTTACCAATTTGCACACTCAAGTGTTTGAGTTCGTCATGGTTGTTCCTTTTGATTTGCCCAATATTGTGTTGAAAGATATTTTGGCCATTTACCCTGTGAATTCCTTAGTCCATGTGTCCTTTATCTTCGGCATCATCAGTTTCTGGTATCTCAATTGGGGAGAGAGAAGAGATTTTGCAACGGTGGCCATGGATGAATTTCTCTTTGCAGCGGTAACATAATCCTCCGTTTTCTCAGTGGGCTTTGCGAAAACTGTCCAGGTGTAAATGCGTGATGCTGCGAGAGATTGGGAATAAGGGGCATCTGCTTCTTTTGGGAGACAATTGGATGGGTTATTATTGGACCGGTTTGGCTGTTGCTGTTTGGGCCCGAGTTCTGCTTCATACTCAATTGCCAAGCTCCTTGTTTTATAAACCCTTCTGGGCTATTGGATCCAGACATCAGATTTGAGTTCTCCCTTCAACTCTTTTAAGAATACTCTGTGCACACAATGTTCCACCCAGTTCTTCACTCTTGAGGATTGCTTGGCAAAGTCCTGACGATACTCTTGCACACTTCCTGTGCCGAATACCACATAAATGCTCATCTGGGTTTTGAAATTCAGTGGATCCATAACTTTCTTACAAATCTTTGACTAAATCTTCCCAATATAAGATGGTGTCTTTGGTGCTGATCCATGCCAACAAATTCAATGCATATCCTTCTGAATACATTGTTGCAATCCCAAGTGTCAACTCTTAAAATCATCCACAGTTTGATAATGACAGAAAATTTTTTCTCCCAAAGGATCTACACTTGGTTGCCTTTTTCAAACTTCGGAAATCCCATTCTAGAGTATGGAAATTTGTGGTTAGGGTGGGATATCCATGAAAGTTGGGCTTCTTCCCAATCAAACCCAATGAGAGCATTGATGGGATCTCAAACTATGATTGAATCCAGTAGGTTTACCCCGGTTATCGGAGCTCTAGTTTGTGCTTTTAATGATGCCACATCAAGCACCAAAGGTTCAAGACTCAAGAGCTGCCAGTCAATTGACGATACGAGAGAGTTGTTGAGCAAGGGGCTCCACGTTTAGGATAAAAAGGGTGCTTGGTGGTGGACAGGTTTGTGGAGGTATGGATGCTTGGGTAACAGTGTCAGAGGAAGGAGCGGTACTGTGCGTTTGACCATGATTGATAAACATTGCTCTGATGCTAAATTGATACAACCCAGATTAGTAAAACAGAGATGCTAAACAAGATGAGTACAAGTGAAGAATTTTAACATTTGGAATAATTCTGGACTCAGTTGATTGATTTTACCCTACTGAAACAATAATTAGGTGGAGCACTTATAATGCTCAATTACAACTGACTTAATACTAACTGAGAAAGTGGAACAGAATTGTAGCACGTGGAGGAATACTAAAGATATGCGCCTAGTGGAGTGCAAAAACAAAGACCAGCAAGCTAAATACTAACAAACTGGCACATGGCTAGAAATAAGTAGGAAATTAATTAAACAGCAAAGGTTTCTAAACTACAAGTGAAGAGAAACTGGTCTGCTCTTGGTTTGCTTTAGGCCTTTCATCCTTGCATAAGGGTTTGGGCTTGGGTTGAGGTTCGTATCAGTGATTTTCTCATTAATTTCTATATTCAAAGCACACATTCTTTTCAAGTAACTGAGCTAATGGCAATGTGACCCTCCATAGTTCCCTAGTCTTTTGACATATTCTTTGGTAATCAGGTTGTAAATGATGATCCAATAGATTTTATGGAACAGTCTCCAGTAGGCCTATCAATACAAGGCATTCTAAGGACAGCCTACATTGAAGAGCATGCGATCCTCCAAAAGCAGATTTCTGACAACGAATTCAGTGATGTGGATTGGAGTCAAAATGCAAAATCTTCAGCTTGTAAAGAAACAAGTATTGCTGGGATAAATGGCCACGGACACAAAAGTGGATCAGATCAAGATGACTCAAAATGTGCAGAGGAATTGGAGAATGACGAAGGCCCGGGAAATGGAACCTCATTTTACAAACTAGAAATGGTTAAGATTCAGTTTATTTCTGCTCATGGGCATCAGGTAATTGTGTAAGCCATGATTGTTGTCATATTATGCACCCCTTGCTCCATCATAATGCTCACATGCAATTAATTATTAACCCTTAAATAATATTATTTGTAATTGCAAACTACCCCAGAAATAGGCTTCAATTCTTTGTTAACTAAGTTATGATATGATGTCCTCCTACCTTTGGGTGCTTTTTACAGACTGATGTTGAAATAGAAGATTTCAGGAGAGCTCGGCCCGATGCAATTGCACATTCGGCAGTAAAAATATTGTCTCGTTTTAAAGCTGGTGGTGAAAAGACCATTCAAGCTCTCAAATCTCTCTGCATGCGACAAAAGGGTATGCAAGTGGAGGTAACCTCAGTCCTTACTCGAGCAATTTCAATATTTCTATTTCAGTATCTTGTGCTCCTTTTGAAAATTTAATGCCGCAATTTCTCCATATTCAAGAAAGCATGCACTTTTCTCTCGAATATGAAAGAACTTCAAGTGGATCTGGAAACATCAACTACCTTCCCAGAAGCACCCTTTAATTTTGCTACATATTTTTTAGCAGTGCTCCTAGAATTGTGGGCACATTCTTTAAGTAAAGGATAATATCATATATAAGCTTTCATGGGTAAAATGTAAATTATTATTACCCTAATCAAAACGGTACATCAATGTCAAATGCTGAACCATAAAAATGGTTCCATGCATGTATAAGAATATTACAACAACGAGCCCAAACGGCTAACAAACAATCAACAATACAAACTTGGCACACAGGCCGTACAAAATAAACATTCAGAAACAAATCAACAGTGTAATCCAGCATGTCCAAGCTCTTGTGGAATCCACTTCCAGCTTCCAGTACCCTACACCATCACGGCAATAGTACGGTAGGCAAAGCAAGAGCAAGGAGGGAGTATATATCGGTGGCACAATCAAGTCCAACCATACGTACTCCCTCTCGAGGATCAGGTATCGCAAACATTCACACAGGTGATCCACAAAGCTTCTTCAAAAATCGGTCCAAAAGTTCTTCATCCATGGTTGCATCCAACAGAAGCAAGAGTTATCTTATCCTTGCCATAGATACCACCGGCATGCCAAGGGCCACGCCCCGAGTACCAGAAGTTGTCCACCATTGTCGAGGAGGACAACTTAACTCCAAAGTGACCCCACCCTGCCATACAAACCCCTCCCCTAGGTCTACGGCCAGAGTGCCCCCTAGGTATTTGGCAAGCATCCTCATACAGACGAGGCACAAGTTCACTAGGTTACCCCACAAGCCTTCATCTACTATTGCCCTCGGTTGTTCAGAAACAATACATAGATAGGCGGGAAACCAGCAAAAACGACCTCCGAAACCCGAGAAAGAAGCCCAGTTAGCCAGAAGCTCACTTCATAGCCAAGATAGTCCCGGTTCTTCCAACAACCCCAACCGAAAGGGTCAAGAAGAGCACCGGGCAGCCTGCCAGCAAGACCAAAAGGCAATAACAAACATAGAACCCAGCTCCAAATCAAATGGTATTACCTCCCAAATGAGGCAAAGACCAGGGGCAACGGGAAACCTTCAATTGCCCAAGAACCACCACAAAACCATTCCAGCGCAATTCCAAAATCAGCCCATAATCAAGAGCAAAATACAAAGCAAATAAACACACCAAGGCAGCCCAAGCAATAGGAAACGGAACCGAGACCAAAACCAGGGACCTAAGCATGCGCCAAGACTTGGCTCCATCTTCCCTTCGGCCTTCCAACCCAAAGCAAACAGCAAGACCAAACTTTCTGCCAGGAAATGCAGCTACACGCACACTCCAGGTAATGTCTTCTTGCGGCAGACCTCTCTTCAAGAGGAGGTGAGAACCTGACCCCTAGGTCATGCACAAAGAATCCAAAACAGCAGCAGCAAGAGCAACATTTCACAGGGTATGGTCTTCCATAAAATCAGTTCACCATGGTTCCACAATCCAGCCCACTGTCCACATCAAATGGCAGGCCACAGGGGCACAAATGGCCTTTTCCAGTCCCGAACAGCTGCAGTGAGCATCAAGCCATTGTCCAGCCAGAAGAAATGGCAAATGGTGTACCAGACTTCGTGGCGTTGCCCATATTTCCTCCCCACATCACAGCAAAAACACCAATCCCAGGTGAACAGGCCATGGACAAAGCAGCAGCAACAAAAAAACCAGCAGCAACGAACAAAACCAGTACCATTCATAATTCAAGAATCAAAAAAAGCATGTTTACAAGGCCATTAAGAATTCAACACAAAGAAGTTCTCAACATCCGTATGAGAACCCACAAAACTATACCCAAAATCAGTCACAAACCAGAGATTACTCCAATGTCGCAAACAACAACAACCCAGTTGATTCCCACTACAGTAGGGTCTGGAAATGTCGCAAAATGAACAGTAAACTTGTAATCACCCAGTCCAGAAATCATATGCAAAATCATACAGCTATAGAATCCACCTTCATACCTTGAAAGGGGGATACAAATCGCCCAAAAATTCAGATTCTTAGCCATCAAAAGTTCCTGGTTTGACGTGAATCAACAATCCAAGATTGCAAGTGAACAGTAGCCGCGCAGGCGTTGACCTTCATTTCTTCAAAATTCATCCCCAAAAACAGCAATAAAACCTGTATAAAGGATTCACCCGCTGTAGGCAAGCCCAGAGTTCCAAAAATCCGTTGAATCAAACTCAAAATGACGGAGTAATCGGCAACAACAGCCTCGCGGAACTGTTCATTGCACGGTCCTAGAGAGAGAACTAGGCATAAGGAAACTTCCTGGTAGCTTTCATAATTTCAAATGAGGTTACATTATCATCATTGTTTTTTTTAAACGTTCTAACACATGCCCCTTGAGGTAGTGGACAATCTTTTTGGTCGTCTTGGCAAACAAATGAATTTTGTAGGGGCATTATTCTCACTGATCACAATATACCTTATAACCTTTTGATGACATACATGGCAGGAAGTAGCTCTGATAGGTGTGGATAGCCTTGGTATTGATCTGAGAGTTTGCTCAGGAACTCAAGTCCAAACATTACGCTTTCCCTTTAAAAAACGAGTATGGGTGCTTTAACTCACTATCACTGTACCTTCAAGAATACCACATTTTTTCTCTGACAGATTTCTCAAACTTTGATAGTGAAATGTGATGTTTTTACAGGCCTCCTCAGAGTATAGTGCCGAGAGACAATTGAACAATATATTGTTCCCAAGGCTCCCAAAGTTGCAACAGAGGAAAAAAGCTCAGCAAGCCGAATCTTAGTTGATCAAGTTGTCAACTTTATGTCCTTGGCTGTGAGGATATTGCACATTATAGAATCAAGGTGCTTTACTCTGTTCCATCATTTTTTCTCCCTGCATACTCCCTCCGTCCCTAAATGTTCACAACATTTACTTTTTCAGCAGTCGCGGGAACTTTTGTTTATTTCGACGTTTTCATTGGTTATTTTATAAAATAAAATATTCTAGACACCTCTTATTTCGAAGAACTTTTCATGTAGTTTTTTTATATGTAAATTTTATTTTTTGTTTCTATACCAATATGTAAATAAAATGAATTGAAAAAACTCGATATTTTGCTTCGGGAATACAAATGTGGTAAATAATTTGGGACGGGGGGAGTATATAACTCTTGCTGATGAGTACTGGCAATACAGAATTGCAGATCCGCTCAACGAACCTTATAACATATGCTAATTTGTAGTAATACAGAATAAATTATGCCGAGTCCGAATGTTATATGTAGTACAGAGTATTATTTAATTAATATTAGATGACGTCGCCCCAATTCTTGTTTGGCAATTTCTTTGTCAAATCAGTTTGCAAAAAAAAAATAAACAGCTGCATGCGGTTATTAACTGCTTGATAAAACTACTTCTATAGCTTTGGCATTAACTATTTAACTTCGGCGTTTATCATTTGTGTTTTGAAAAATGCTATTCTTCGATAGCTTTTAACTTTGAGATTTTTAAAATTAACTTGCACGATAAAAAATCATCCAAATTGTTAATCACAAATATTGTTCTCAAACAAAGCAATGAAACAAAAACGATTAATTAAGGATTGGTCATCCTTCAGTAAAATGTGCAGTACAAAGGGTGGTGGTGACTGGTGGGGGGGGGAGGTGATGTCATTCACCCGTGTCATTTACGCTGTGTTTGGTTGGAGGTAGGGGGAGGTAAGGTAAGGTAAAGTTGATAAGTTACCTTGTTTGGAGTGAAATGGAAGATGGGTAAGAGGAGGTAGAAGGAGGTAACCGCTGAATAGTGAAAAATGGGTTACCGCTGAATCGGCGGTCAAAGGAGGTAGAACTTTTCTTTTACGCTTTGTCGCACACTCGCACCTCTTCTTCTTCAACTGATTCAACCCTTTGCTACCCACTTCTTCATCTCTAGCGCTGCAAACCAAATATCACGGCCCCTTTTACCGGATCTCCGGAGCTGTGAAGATGGCGGCGATGTCATCCTAGCTTCAATTCTCCGCTATTGCCGGCCTGAATCAGATCCAGAGTCGTCATTTGACCTCTCCATGCCGACGTCTTTTTTCCGATGGTCATGGATCTTTCATACTCCGCTATCTATGTATATTTCTTAATATAATAATCTCTTCGTCCCTAAAGGATTTTTCTGTTACAATTTTGGTTTCTTGATAAATGCTGTTTATTTATCTATTTTAACTGATTATTTGAAAAAAATAAAATATTCTTATCTCATCTTATTTTTTAAAAATATTAATATAATTTTCAATATCAGTTTGTAAATAAATTAATTTTAAAAAAAATTGTTCAAAGAGTGAGTATCTTTGAAGGAGAAAAGAAGTACTCCGTATTAATTAACTTGTTAGCTACCCCCACCGTTCCTTCCCATTCCAAAATTATTTTCAATTTAAGGTAGTGTTTGATTGGATGTAAAATATTTTGTACGAAGAATATTTTCCTGAGGAAAATATTTTTCAAAGAAAATTATCTTCCAATAATATTTTCCGTTGTTTAGTAGGAAGAAAAATATTTTCTCAAAAAAAAATCATTTCTATTTTTACTCTATCTATTTTTTAAAAGAGTTCCTCCTTCACTCTTTTCGTTTATGCAAAACACTTCCTTTTTTCTAAATATAAAAATAAAATTTTAAATTTAAAAACTAAAAATTAAAACTAAAAAAAGTTTATGTTTAAAATTTAAAATATAAAAACTAAAGTCTAATTTTAAATCTAAACTTTAAAATAGAAAATATAAAATTTAAAGTTTAATATTTTAAATTTAAAATTTAAAATTAAAATTTAAGATAGAAATTTAAAATTAGAAATTAAGAACTAGAAATTAAAAATTAAAATTTAATATTTAACGCTTAAAATTAGAAATTTAAAATATAAACTTTAAAATTTAAAATGTAAAATTTAAAGTTCAAAATTTAAAATTTAAATTTTAAAATTTAAAATTTAAAATTTGAAATTAAAATGTTTTCCCCCCATTGAAGGAAGTTATTTTTCCTGGAAAATATTTCCTTCCATTAATGTCACCAAACACAAGAAAATGAAATCAAAATTTTTCTGAAAAATAGTCCTCCCAACCAAACACACCATAAGTATTTTTTTTCTTTAAGTTTTATTGAGTAATAGAGTTGGGAGGAGAATCAGTCCACTCACTTTGAGCTCTGAAGTAGATAAAAAAACTCGCACTAACATATGCACAAATTCATTAATAGAGCAAAAAAACAAAATTAAAAACTACAAGCCTACCATAACTGGCCAAAATGAATTTGCAGTCAAGGATAATATACTACTCCGTAATAGAGAAGAAATATGGCGAAAAATTCCACACTTTTCATTTCCTTTATCTTTTTATTTACCCTTGCACTTTTTTTTTTCTTAATTCGCGGTGACCGCGGCCACTTTTTATTCTTTAAAGTCTTACAAAATGATACGGAATTCAACAGCAATTACTCGCTCTAAAACCGTGTTATTGAGCCAAAATGTATCTTTAACAATGGGAAAAGATTCTACATTAGACAATTAACAAGTCACTTATTTGTCCTACTGTAAAAAAAAAAGTCACTAATAATTAATCCAGCTAACTTACAAGTGGCCTACACTAGCTTATCGTAGGAACGACTGACTTATCAGCAGCACTAAGCATTTCCCAGGTAAGCCCGCTCTGTTTGTGTTGCAATCTCTTCAACAGTCGTCCACCACTCTTCATCATCTTCTTCTCCTGACGTTCTGTCCGGGTTGTCCTACGCAGCATATAAATAATCACAAACCTTGAAGTCAACTTTATCTTACTAACAAAAAAGAATCTATGTGAATGTTGGAAAAGTTAATTAATGGCGCTATAACATGAAAGCGAAAAACTACTCCGTAATAGTTTAATGCATGTGAACTGTGATCAAATTGGTCGTTGAATAAATTATTAAGAACACATCCAGTAAATTCTTACAGAGAGGGATCGGGTCTGGAGACTTAACCACTACTCAGAAAGTAGAAAGAGTATTCTTAGGAGACCCCAAGCTAAAAAACAATTGAATAAACTACAAATTTTAAAAGCGGAACAAAAATTCTGATGCAAAATTTATTACAACAATAAATAACTCAGATGAATCTCACTCGCGCATGGTCTGGGAATCGTGTGTGGACGCAGACCTTACCCCTATCCGAAAGTAAAGAAACTGCTTCCAAAAGACCCACGGCTCAAATAACGCAATTAACACAAACTCACAGAAGACACAAAGAAGCATACAACACATGAGACCACAAAGCACAAAAAGCCAAGACAACTAATATTAATGAGAGAAAGGCATGGCAAGTAGAAAGCACAAAACATAATGTGAGAAAACTACCACCTAATCCAAGCTAGCAAGTAGCAGAAAGCTACTTTATTGAAAACAACAAAATTCTTAGTGAAAACAAATAGGTAGTATAAAAAAAGTTAGAAGTTTTTTTTTATGCAACACACTATAAGAGGTAAAGTTCCTAAAAATAAACAATTACTTTTGAAACTCATATCTAGTTTCCAAACCAAACTAAATTGTACTCTGGGTATCTTAAGATAGCCCCAGATTAAGCCACAAAGGAGGTCACACACAAACACACACACGCCCACATGCGTGCACACATCCACACGATATGTAGCAGAATGCATAAACCTTAACCAGAAAGAAACAAGGGAAATTAGATAGAAACAACAGTACAACACAAAATATGGATGATTTAATCATGATAGGACAAAAACACTACCAACTATGAAATTGGTCAAAACATTACTAACTACTATCAACCGTGTTGGCCAATAACAATATAAAATATGAAAACCCGTACAAATACTTATCACATAAACTTTACTAATCAAAAACATATTCACATATTCAATTTTTTTTGGAATTTTAACATAATCGATCTGTGTTCGATATTTAAAATATTTTTCACATATAGCTATGATAAATTAATATTTCATGGATCCATGAAAATATTTTTTATACTGAATCTGGATTTGGTGAGTTTTATATTACAAGAACCAATTTTAGGTGTTAAAAATATTTCACAAATTAATGTCACAAATTAATATTTTACAAAAATATTTCATGATGATATGTCACAAATTAATGTTTTATCATTGGAGAAATTTTTCTAGTAAAGAAAATGAATATAAGTGTATACTAGTGGGGCATATATATATGTGTGTGTGTGTGTGTGTGTGTTTATATATATATATATATATATATATATATATATATATATATATATATATATATATATATATAATATATATATATATATATATATATATATATATATATATATATATATATATATATATATATATATATATATATATATTGGAAGAGGGGTGGGTTAAATTGGACATATACTACGAATATTGAAAGACAAAAATACTCTAGAATATTTATATGAAGGGTATTTATATAGACTTTCGCATTACAGCGACATATATATATATATATATATATATATATATATATATATATATATATATATATATATATATATATATATATATATATATATATATATCTATGTATGTATGTATGTATGTATGTATCTGTATGTATATGTATATGTATATGTATATGTGTATATATATATATATATATATATATATATATATATATATATATATATATATATATATATATATATATATATATATATATATATATATATATATATAGTTTTTGACTAACGGGGTGATGGTTGCCTGGCTGGTAATGTTTTGGTCAATTTTATACTCTACCCATTCTTTCTTAATGTTCTATTATTACTTTTTTGATAAATTAAAAAAAATGAATCAATGTGGACATAAAGTATGTCCACATTTATTTATTTTTCAATTATGATGAAAGTCATTATAGACAGTTACTCCCTCCGTCCGAAAATATTCTTCACATTTGACTTTTCTTGGTCAAAGTTTGTAAATTTTGACTCTGGTTTGTGAAAAAAATACATCGTATTATGATATAAATTTAATATCAATATATTCTTAACAAAATGTACTTTTGAAATATCAGATTTTTATAAAATATATCTATGTATAAATATAGATATTAATGGTCAAAGTTCAACTTTGGAGACCGTGAAAAGTCAAATGGGAAGAATATTTCCGGACGGAGGGAGTAATAAAGAATGGAAGGAATACTGTGTAGTGTTTTTGTCCAATGCTCCAATCGTCAATACTTGGTCGTGTTTCGGTCCAATTTCCAAAGAAAAAGGTTAAATAACTGACGAGCACTTATGGAAGTTAATACAAGAATGCATCCAACTTACACCAGCTATATTCAAGGCTTTTGGTATGCCCTCTACCTGATCAGCAAATTTGATGGTTTCAAGCCACCAATCTTTCTTGCAGTTGTCTATGATACTCCCATCGCTATCTACAACTGTGTGTCCCAAACCTTCAATATTACCTTTTACATTAAAAGATACTGAACAACGAGCTATGACATTTTCAGGGATGTGGCGTAAAGGGGATCGATAGCCTGTAAGAACCAAAATTGCAGCAATTTAAATTTTTGTTAGACGGAGTTAACTCTGGCATGTCTCATTATGGCGAGACCCTTTACCTCTGCAATCAGGATCATGGCACTTCTGGTAATAAACACCCCTTTTAAGATCAACAACATACATCACTAGCACATCCAACATAAACAGAAAAACGTTGTTAGAGTATTCCCAGATAAGCTATCTCTAGCTACACTGTATAGAGTGCCTACAATTTTCATTTATTTACCATGTGAGCAGAGTACCCTAGCAAGAACTCCCTAAAATATGTGAGTACGCCATACACAAATGCACGGTGTTCTGTTTTTATTATATTTCAAAGTTTTATTGTTGGTTGATGAAACACGGGATGCATTGAGATCACTTATCTTTTGAAATAATGTGCCCTTTAACGTGGAAACTAGAACGAAAATATAACTTT
The DNA here is from genome assembly GCA_003260385.1 of Cuscuta australis. Lineage (NCBI taxonomy): Eukaryota > Viridiplantae > Streptophyta > Magnoliopsida > Solanales > Convolvulaceae > Cuscuta > Cuscuta australis. Next base: position 26,229 of record NQVE01000012.1, on the reverse strand, counting down.
AAACACACTAAATTTTCCACTCCAGAGTTTCCATTTTTTCAAAAAGAAAGAACTTATATTCACTACATATTTAACAGTGCACATAGCAATATGCATCTTAATATAGCATAGTTCAGCTAATCTACGACCTCTAGGGATCATTTGCTACGAAATTTTGGATAATATTAGTTTAATTGAACTCGACTATTTATTACCTTGTGTTTCCCTGTGTAGCAGCACGAGTTTGCAAGGATGAAAACAACAGGTGATAGTTGTAACATACTTAATAATACTCCGTAACATGCTATTTTTCGTTTAAGTTTCAGCTGTAAAATTACAAAATGAAAAGCCTAGGAAATTGATATTACAGTATTCATTCAATAACATACAGTCTTACACACTAAAACTTTCTACGGTTGTACTTCATAGATGTAGAGAGGTAGAACTCTCTTTCTTGTAGGAATCGCAGTTGTACAACTGACATAACTTTGTGTTTTGACGCTCTCTCTCTCTCTCTACCATGGCGAAGAAGAAAGGACGTGCAAGGAAGAACGTAGATCCAATTGCTGTGCACATCTCTGATAGTGTAACAAATACGCCAAAAGGAGGCGATTCAACTAAGAAGGATGGTCTCAAAACTCCAGACGGAAGTGGATCTGAAATAAATCAAGGAACTGATCGGAAGGAGGATAGCGAGAAGGAACCTGAATTTCGAAGGAAATCATATGCCGAAGTTCTGAATCTCATGAGGTACAGACAGATTTATCATTTTACCAGTTCGGGGAATTGAATGGTCAAAAAATTGCTCGAATTACCGAAACAGATGATATTAATGTTGATAGTATCTGGGATAAGTCGTTATTATGCTGTATTCTAGGAGCAAATCCTCCCCTAGAAATAGTAAAGGGTTTCTTAGCGAGAATATGGAAAGAGTATGTGGTAGAAGATGTATCATTTCATAAGAAAGGACAATATATTGTTAGATTTCAAAAGGAAGAGGAAAGGGATGAGGTGGCTAAGAGAAATTACTATTATTTTGATAACAAACATATGCTTGTAAAGAAATGGAAACCAGGACTGAACATCAACCTGCTGGAATTGAATGATATTCCAATATGGGTTCAGCTGCCAGGTCTGGATATGAAGTACTGGAGCCTGTCTCGCTTGGGAAAACTGGGGAGCATAATAGGCAGGCAAACCTATTAAGAGAGATAGGGCAACAGCTGCAAAAGCAAAGTGGAGCTATGCCAGGATACAGATAGAGGTCCAGGTGCAGCAAGAGTTCCCTGAGGTTATACATTTTATAGATAAGGAAGACAGAGTAATAGACCAAAAGGTGGTCTATGAATGGAAACCTGCAATCTGTTCAAAGTGTGGATGCATGGGACATGTGGGTGATGCATGAAAAAGAATGAAAGGCAGGTGGAAAATCACACTAAAATGGAATGGAGACCAAAAAGTCATCTCAGTAAGGAAGAAGACAAGAAGGATGACCCTCTAGAAGAAGAAGCGGGCTAGAAAGAAGAAAGAAAAGGAGAAAGAACAAGCGAGGATGTCCATAACAATGAGACAGATGAGGAATCTGATTTTCAATTGGTAAGTGGGAAAAAGGCTGCAAGAAGGCTAACAATTGAGGAGTTAAGGCTGCAAAAGGAGAACTGGAGGGATGCTCCATATGAAGGACACTATCCTTTTTTGCAATGATCATATGCTGGAATATAAGAGGGCTGAATAGCCCAATCAAATAGTGGGAAATAAAGAGTATTGTTAACAGATATAAAGTTAACTTGATTGGTATCCTGGAAACAAAAATAAAAAAAAAGATAAAGATGAAGAGGTGAAGAATAAGTTGATGAATAAGTGGAAATGCTACACAAACATTGATCACCACCCATTGGGAAGGATCTGGCTAATGTGGAATGATAGTAAAATGGTGGTTCAAGTGATGGATAACACAGCACAACTTATACATATTAAAGTCAGAACCATAGATAGTAATAATTATGATTATATTACTATTATCTATGCATTTAATGATAATGAAGGGAGGAAACTACTATGGAACAAGCTGAGAGAGTATTCAAGACTAATAAATGAGGCATGGTGTTGTATTGGGGACTTTAATAGTGTCCGCAGTGTGGATGATAGAAAGGGTGGTGATCCAATAATGGAAGCAGACATGAAAGATTTTAAGGAATGTGTTATGGAATGTGGGCTTGAGGAACTGCCACAGGAAGGTCCTCATTTTACATGGTCAAATAAACAGGAAGGATCACACAGAATTCTGTCCAAACTGGACAGAGTCTTAGTGAATGTTGAGTGGCTCAATAAACACAATACCAAGACTAAGGTGATTCAAGGAGTGTCTGATCATACACCTCTATTAATCAAGGATTGCAATCTGCAGAAGAGGACAAAATACTTTAGGTTCTGTAATATGTGGATGACAGCCCCAAAATTCTCAAATCTATTGAAAACTTACTGGGTTAAGGAGAGTAAACAAAGGAGTATGTTTCAACTTGTACAAAACATGAGGCTTCTCAAAGCTCCACTTAGAATGTTGCACAGGGAAAAGTTCAAATTGATACACCAGAAAGTGGACTGGCTAAGAGAGAAATTACTGACCAAAGGACTTGCAGAAGCAGGATCACACAAATCAGACTTTGATAGTGAAGGGGGAAGAGCTGCTACTGGAGCTGAATAATGCCATTAAGGCTTCTCACCAGCTGAAATGTCAGCAGATTAAGCAGGAATGGCTCACAGAAGGAGATGCAAATTCTAGGCCATTTTATGCTTGGGCTAAAAAGAGACAGCTGAACAACTATATAATGGCTATTCAAAGAGAAGATGGGAAGGAAGTTGAAGGTACTGATGATGTTGCAGATGTTTTAGAAAAACACTTTAACAATTTGCTAGGAACACAAGTGCATACTATGGACATTGATAGAAACATTATGGCAGTAGGAAAGAGTTTGAGTGTTGGGCAACAGCTGGAATTGATAAGAGATTTTAGCCCTGAGCAAGTTAAAAAGGCTATGTTTTCTATTCCTAGTAACAAAAGCCCAGGCCCTGATGGATATAACAGTGGTTTCTTTAAAGAGCAATGGACAGTGGTAGGGGAACTAACAACAAGAGCAGTTCTGGACTTTTTCAAGGATGGGACTACACTGAAACAAATTAATGCTACATGCATTACTCTTATCCCAAAGGTGGCCACCCCAGTGAAGCCTTCATACTACAGACCTATTTCCTGTTGCAATACAATCTACAAGGTGATCTCCAAACTATTATGTATGAGATTGAAAACTGTGCTGTCTCATATTGTGGATCCTAACCAATCACCATTTATCAAAGGGAGGGAGCTACTGCATAATCTTCTCTATCAGGAAATGGCAAAAGGGTACAACAGAAAAGGGATTTCACCTTGTTGTATGATGAAGTTGGATATTCAAAAAGCATATGATTCTGTGAGTTGGAAAGCCATAAGGGAGATCCTAGTATGTATGAAATTTCTAGAAAAGTTCATTAAATGGATCATGTTCTGCATATCCACTCCAACCTATATGTTAAATGTCAACGGGGAATATCATGGATACTTTAGAGGTGGAAAAGGTCTGAGACAGGGTGACCCAATATCGCCTCTAATCTTTGTGCTGGTAATGGAGTATCTAACTAGAAGTTTAAGGGTGGCTGCCCAAAAAGAGAATTTTTCTTACATCCCATGTGTGCCAGTCAGAGAATTATAAATATTACTTTTGCAGATGATTTGATTGTGGTGTGTAAAGCAGATGTAGACTCAATCAAATGTGTTAACAAGGTACTCGAGGACTTTCACAACACTACTGGTTTGAAGATTAATAAGGCAAAGTCCCAAGCTGTATTTGGAGGTATTAATCAAGCTAGGCAGGATGAGCTGCTGGGGATTTTAAACATCAAACTTGGTAAGTTCCCATTTACATATTTGGGAAGCCCAATAACCACTGCCAGATTGAGAATCAAGAATTGTGATGCCCTGATCACCAAGCTGACTTCAAAAATAACAGCTTGGGGATCTAGGCACTTCTCATATGCTGCAAGGATCAAATTAATTAATTCTGTGTTGATGGGGGTGATTAATTTCTAGATTCGAATTTTCATCCTACCTAAAGGGGTTATGAAAAGAATTATGGCTTTGTGTAGAAATTTCCTATGGGGAGGGGTCTGTGAGTATAAGAAGGTCCCTTTAGTCCACTGGGATGATGTATGCAAAATGAAGAAACATGGTGGGCTGGGGATAAAGAATGTCCTATACTGGAACTATGCTGCCATCATGAGATTAAACTGAGATATAGCTGAGAAGAAAGATGTATTATGGGTAAAGTGGATGCACACTAGATGCATTAAAGGAGGTGATGTGTGGAATTATATGCCCAAACCTGATTCCTATCACTATTGGAAGGAAATGGTTAAGGTAAGAAAGAAGTTTTTAAATATGCCCCATAATAAACCATTTGAGATCAGCACAGGTTACCGATGGCTACAAGGGGAACAAACAACCCCTATTTGGAGGGAGTGGGTATGGAATAGATTAACACCACCTAAAGCTCAAATCATAGTATGCCTTTTGTGGAGGGGAAGGCTGCAGACAAAGGACAGGATTATCAGATATATGAAAATGAACCGATGTTGTGTGCTTTGTGAGGAAGAATCTGAAACCAAATAACACTTGTTTTGGGATTGTGGATATGCACAAGAGATGTATAGGATTGTATGGCAAGAACTTAATTTAAGAATCATGCCTTGTTCTTTTGAAGAGGTTGGTGAAGAAATTCAGAGAATAAAGAAGGTGAAGGATAGGAGAACTGGATTAGCTATATGGGCAGCATGTATCTATTGTATTTGGAAGGCAAGGAATGAAGCAATACACCAAAAGAAAAGGAAAGCTGAAGATGTAGCTGGGCAAGCTATTTTCCATATCAAAAGCTATTTTTCTTTTAGGAAGATATTGTAATAGTTTGTTAGAGTTTGAAACAATGTACAGTGAACTTTGGATGTTTTGGTAATAAAGATTATGTGTTTACGGTGCAAAAAAAACTTTGTTTGTTTTGCATAAGACGTGCAATAATTCATATACATGTGCTTCCTCTTATTTCATGTGGGTCATTGACACTGGAGCAACCAATCATATGACAAGTAATCCCGACCAGTTTTCTGCCTGTAACACAACTACTCCAGTACCCATGTTACTCTTGCTAATGGGTCTATCTCATAAGTACTCAGGTGCATCAATGTTATCATCATCTGTTCTAACTTCTAAGTGTAACAAAATTCTCATTCAATTTAGTCTATGTGAGCGAACTTGTGCCCATTGTGTGACATTTTTTGAAGTACACAAGTCTTGTGGAGTCTACACCCTTGACACTTCTATCCTGAAGAATGCTACCTTTTTCGGATTTGAATCACCATTTGAAGTCCATTGCCTTTTGGGCCATGCCGGCAATCCACTTCTCTCTGGGTTAAAGAAAATTCCAGTTTCAACATCAATTAGTGTGCTGGGAGCCTGGGAGGTTACTAATTTTTCCCAACATCAAGTTTTTTATTTTCGTTAGCTCCCATTACCTTTGGCTATGAATACACATCCAAAACATCATTTTAATTAAAAAGCTGCGCCACATTTCCTTATGCCTGAGAAGAATTTTAAAATGAATCGGAAGGATTATTAATCCAATCAGAACAAATAAAAAAATTATTTCATGATCGATCGATATAAACATCAACTGCAAATACGATTTGTTTCTCCCGAACTAAAAAGTGATTTAGCTCCTAAAATGTGTTGCCCTTGATGTTAACAAACAGTATTAAACTAGTGACATGTTTAAGTGCTGCCGGTACATCCAAACCCACTCAATAGATAGCACTAGCAAAACAATTGGAATACCCAAACTAGTCGTAGTTTAGTTTTCATTGTTAAAGAATTACGTAGTAATTATTCGTACACCCTTCCCCAGCTCCATGGGAGGGGGACATGTTGATTTTTCCCTGAAATCAATCTATAAGTTTTCTCTCTCTCAGCTTCACACACACACACACACTCTCTCTCTCTCTCTAACCTTGGATTGCTAAATCAATCACATAGGGTTCAAATTTCCGTTACAATTGATAAATGAATTGGAGATGAACGATGAAAATTAACATTAATCGTCTCAGTATAAATAGGAGGGAATCCTAATGCAACTCGACTTCGTAAAAGCAATAACCAAAATATAAAGAATACTAAAACATAACTAAGGCGAGTGGAATTAAAGTAGGACTTATTTTAAAGAAGGAAAGACACCCGACCCAAGGCACCAAGCTGGCCTGTTCGGCTTCCAATGCCTTTGATATTGTGTTTCCTAGAATGGGTCCATAGTAAAAAGCTATCAATTTTATGGAATACACAAATAATTTTTAATCGCAAATTCATATTGCTCACATGAAATCAAGGGGAAATTATGTCATGGCGAGCACAATGTGTGTAGTGTGTATACTAAAGAGAAACCAAACAAAATATTACCATGATTGCTTTTGTGTTCTCTCTGGATCCTTTCACAATATCTGTTTTTTGACATGTTGTACACCATCAACCCATACTCTGAGAACCAATACCAACTCCTAACTTTTCCTAACAAGACAATGTAGGGAATAGTTGTATGTAAGGATTCGATAAATATATTAGACTCAGCAACAAAGATATAAGAACTAGGCACAGCCATCGACACTTTTTAGAAAATTAACTATCTGTCCAAAAATATAAGGGACCTTTTATTTTGCTACACGTTGTATTGATAAAAAACAGATGCAGTTCTAATTTTCCCTCATATATCTGTTCTAACATGAAAGTTAGGTGTTAATCTTTTTACCGGGTACACTTCCTATGGAGGCAATATACACAATGAATGCATCTAAAGCTGTGAATGGCGACTTTCCCATCAAGTATGCTCTTGAAGGATCACCTTCAAAACTATTCAACACAGATGCATGGGGAATGAAGTCTTGTTGGAAATTTTCTGTAGTCTGTGAAAGAAATCATAATTTAGGTATGACTTTCAATGCATAAAAACTTGTAAGCAAATTGTTTTCATAAAATAGGAGAATGGGGCTAACAGGAACAACACACCAAATATATCATTATGAATATGAAAAATTTCAAAAATCTAATTTTACAAGATTGCTACAAGAGAGAAGTCAATAAGTACCTCTGTATCAAAATGCAGGGTCTTGACAAAATCTGAATCCATTTTACAAACCAAAAGTTTCTCACAGTCAGCATCCATATTGCAAATCAGTGATGCCATAAACATTTCTTCTTCACTCTGCCATGTAGTGAAAACGACTTACATTTAAATAAACATTTACATGTGAAATGCAGGGCTCAGCTAACATTGAGTATCACGAAAAAGGAGAAGACACCCCATGCAGCAACAATAACCCAAAAAACAAAATTTAAATCATATGGAATGCAATTGGGATAAGGTCAGCATTAGAGCTGGAATTTTGGTAAATAAAAATTGGTTTCATACCATGTCCTCACATTTAAAGCGCCCACTTGGTAGAAGGACAGAAGTCTTCCCGGATTTAGATGAGAGAGCTAGGCGAAAGCAGCGGTTTCTAGAGTAGACAGCAGTATCCACAAAGATCTGACTTGGAATTCCAACTGATTTTGAATCTTTAAAGACAAAGAGCTTTTTGAATCTCTCATCCATTTCATTTGAAGTATATATACGTGAACATATCTGACAACGTCTCATAGAAAATGATTGTCACTCCAGTTGCTCAAATCGGAAAACCGAAAGCCTCAGTTCTTTAGTAGATATTTTTGGAATGTAAAAATGATTTTAAAAATCATTTGCTAACAATTACAGACCAAGTAGATGTATGGCACTATCCAACTTCGAAGTATTACAAAATACAAACCCATGATTAACAAGAACTTAATAAGAAGGAAACAAAACATCGGTGTCATGCCAGAGAGATTAGCATACCTCAGTAACAAATGCCCCAACATGAGAGTTGTCCTTAAATGCAGCCTTTGGTATTCTAATGATTAAATGTCGGGAGAACTTACCTGCTACAAATGTTTATAATATCAAAATAATATAAAGAATTTGATATTATAAGAGGAATACAGTGGCATGATTTATGTAAATCTCTGGCTCAGTCCTTAGCAACTCTCTCCATACCTTCAGTAGAAGAATCAAGCTCAACAATCCAGTCATGACTTCCTTCAAGAGAATACTTTTCCAGCAGGGTATCAAATACAGCCATGACCAAGAGATCAACCATTTCATCTCCATTCTTATCTTCATTTGCTCTCTTATTGAACTCCAAATCAAAATAAAGGTGGCATGGCAAGCCCTGGGAATGTGAAATTGTCATGCATCCAATGCCTTCAAAATGGACTAAATTGACTTCAAGTACTTATAAGTATTAATGTAATATAAATAGTAGACCAATCATATTAGCATGGAATACAATTGTTCTACCATTAGAAGAAAACAGAAAAAGTCCTTACCTCCTGAATGACTTCATAATGGTGCCTCTTAGAATTCATATTTTTATACCTAAATAGGAGAATAAGATTAAAAGGATAATCAACCTTAGGAGGGGATGGACATATAGTACATACTGACTGGATTTTGAGATGGATTAATATCTGAGAATGCACCTTCTCCAAAAGTCCTCATATGTGGAAACAAGAAACCTTCTTTGGCCATTTAAATGATCCTGATAACTAAAAACACGAGCATTCATGAACTGTTTTGCATGCTTGACTGCTTCATCCTGCTTAGGGAAAGTGGTCCATACTTCTTGTCTGCATAAACATCAAACAGTAAGTGAGAATGAGTTGCAGCATTAATGAAAGAAGTCCAAAATGCAACATCCTTAAACTCGCCACTAAAAGATAATAATATGTGTCAAGTGACACTCTAATAAGTGCACATCTACCTATGCTTGTTTTGTTCTCTGAGATCTACATGAATTTCTTGCAACAAGCGCAACAAACTAGCTGGTCTCTTTGGAGGAACCCCATGTGGAGACCTATAAAACACAAGGGGAGAGAACTGCTTCCGATTGCTATTTCTCTTTGCTTTTGATGAACTGGACTGAGAATAATCACGCACTAATTACTAGTACCATCAACTGCACTGTGGCAAATTAGAGACAACAATATTGTATATAAAATGAAGTACGGGAGGTCAGATTGCAGCTTAACTGCTTACGTACATAATATAAGAAAAGATCGAAAGCAGTACATACATCTTCAAGAGAGTGATCCGCATCTGCTGTGCTCATGGAATTTTTTTCAGCTGATTGGGCGTATGCTGAACCTACCCGTTTCAATGTTCTATTTCCCCTTTTTCTTTCTCTGATCGCAGATTCTAAGAAATAAATCAAAGATCAGAGTTTTCAATCTGTGTTAAGAATAAGACAACATAGCGCTTTCTGAAACATCAACTTTGGCATATATTTTCCAATTTTGTGGACATTGTTATCTGTATGAACCCAAAATAGCACACTTGATTGGATATCAGGCATAAAGAAATGCTACTATCTTCAATTTCTAGCAAAAATGTCAGAACACACTGAATTATCACTCCTACGTTTTAATCTATGATGGTTTTAGCAAGACATTACGCGGAGAAGAAACAGAGAGTGAAAATATGACAAAATCTACGAAAAACAAATATCAGAAAAGAGATTACGCGGAGGAGACACGCCGCATTTGAAGCATTCATACAATCGATCGACATCGTCCATGGGAGATTGTCTTTCACTTTCCGAGAGTTCGAACCTTGATGAGAAAGTGGCCTGGCATCATTTTGTAAACGGAACATGTTTGATGGCCACTCTAACTTAGGACTAGCACCAGCCCTACCTCCTCATTTAAGTTTTTTTTTTTTTACCTTTTCTCTTTCTTTTTTTTTCTTTTTTCTTTCCTCTACGACCCTGTTCCCAGTCCCTCACCCCACCCCCCTTCGCCGGTCTGTTCTCGCCGGCCAGTTACCCTTCGCCGTTGACCTCTCCTTAGCCGCCGACCAAGCCTCTTCCTTCGTGGCCGACCAGCCACCACCACCGCCGGCTACCCCCCTCTCACAACAGTGGAACCACCCCAGCCCCCTCCCCCATAGCCCCTAGTCAATACACAATCCAGTCCCAACCCAATCCCCATAATTTTTGTGATATAATTTTTTGAATTTTTTGTGTTATAATTTTTTGAATTTTTGTGTTATACATTTTTTGGTAATTATGGACTTACAAGCATGTATTGTTACACATGTTGAGAATGATCAACCACATGATTTTGGTGGTGAAGAAGAAGATCTGGTTTTATATGACTTTCAGGCCAGTTGTAAGTGTTGATATTTAGACCCCATTCTATATTCATTTGAAGTAGTGAAAAAATACTGCTTTGTTTTGGTCTTACAAAGATTAAAGTTCTGTGAACCTAGGGTTTGTCTTTGTCACAGATGCTAATAATCTGTATGCACTCTGCATTTGGTGTATTTTTATTTTCTTCATAGTCAGGCATTGTATTATATTAAGGAAAAGGCTAGGGTGCCACCACATGGGTGCACCCATGCTTCGCACAGACAAACACCGACGATAATTGTCTGTGTCGCACAGATAATTATCGTCTGTGTTTGTCTGTGCGAAGCATGGGTGCACCCATGTGGTGGCACCCTAGCATGGTCCTTATATTAAATGTGCTATTTTTTTGCAGCTTTTGAACCAGATTTGTTTCTTAACGATCCTTGCTTTCAATATTTATTTAACGACGAAGGGCAAGAACAGGCGAGTGGTGAGATCGGACAGAACACAGATGTGAAGTGTTCCATGCACATAAACTGATGTAAACCTGATGTAACTATGTCTTCACATACATTAAGTGTTCCATGCACATTCACTATTTCAGAACGATATACAAAAAAAACTCTCCTTGGTTTCAAGTGCTAAATACCAGACACTTATAAACAGACTTTTCACACCCTAAACCCGGATGTATTTTCCGAGTTACTAAATAATATTTACTCCCTACACTCACTCAAAATTTTGGTGATATCTTGTGTAGTACCTCTCTCACACCCTTTCTCTCTTCCGTGTGTGAAAAAGAAACCCCTGCACAATGCTCCATGCTTTATAGCCAAATTAAACATGAATAGTGCAATAAAAGAAAAGTCAACAAAAAACATGCTAATAGCCACCAAAATCAGCCGAAAGCAAAATCTCCAAAATCAACATATCTGATTTCCTTTTGTTTTCTTTCTTTCTTTTTTCCTTTTTTGTTTCTTTTATTTATTTAATCAAGTATCCCAACAAACTCCACCTTGATTAATTAATCAAACCACGGTCCAGCTCCACCCCGCTCATTCCGGCAAGGTCAAAGTCTCCACCAACCTGAGAAGCTTCAAACATCACCCGCTTCTTCCATGTAAATGCTCCGCTCTTTGCACTTGTAATTTTTCCTTCTGATCGATTCTGTGTCAAATTTTTTCCTACAAGTTTATACAAGCCCTTTGACAAAACTCCTTTTGCTACCACCATTGCTCCCCTAGAAATTTTTAACACTCCACCTTGAGCAAAAATTCGGTAGCCTTCTGAGTCTAAAGCCCCCAATGAAATCAAATTTCCTTTTAAACCCGGTACATGTTTCACTCGAGTTAATGTTCTCACCACGCCATCAAACATGCGAACTTGCACTGTTCCGACCCCTGCAATCTTGCTCCGTGCACCATTTGCCATCTTCACAGCACCCCCATCACAAGGTTGATACGTATCAAACTTTTCCTTAACTGAACACATGTGAAACGAACAACCCGAATCTAATATCCAATCCGATTTACCTAGACTCTTTGTGGTTGCCAAAAACAAGACATCTTCACTTTCTTGGTTCGAACTTTCTGCAACCGTAGTCATGGGTGTTTTCCCGTCCTTCTTTTCCTTCCTCCTCTTCGGACAATCCCTTTTGAAATGACCCTCTTCATCGCAGTAGTAACACCGAAAGCTTTTACTACTCGATTTGAAGCGTTGGGACGCGCCGCCCCTCTCTTTAGACCGTCCTCGTTCCCGACCAGCTCCTTTTGCTACCAAAGCTTGACCGTCATTTGATACCCCGTTGCCACACCGTCGAGTCTCGTTCATCAACAACGCAGCAACTACTTCATCAAATTTTAAGGTCTCTTTTCCAAACAAAAGTGTGGTCACGATGTTGTCAAAAGATGAAGGCAATGAAGCCAACAAAAGCAGCGCCTTGTCCTCCTCTTCAATCTTCACATCAATGGATTCCAACTCTGTTGTAATCTTGTTGAATTCATCCAAGTGTCCATTAAAGTTAGCTTCCTGCGCCATTTGGAGACCAAACAGTCTCTTCTTCAAGTATAGCCTACTTGTCAACGATTTCGACTTGTACCGGCTCTCCAGCTTGTCCCAAATATCCACCGGGTCCGTTAAACAGAGAACCTCTCGAAGAGTATTATTTGCAAGGCATAGGCATATTGTACTTGTTGCCTTGTCCTTCAAATCCTCCCACTCTTCTTCCGACAATTTTTCCGGTTTGTCGTTCTTCTGGTGTTTGGCCCACTCAGCATCCGTCATTTTTTCTGTCCTCTGAACCTTCACCTTCAGAGCTTTGATTGTCCCTTCCCGGGTAAGAACACTTCTTACTCGTAGTTGCCACAGAGTAAAATCGCCACGTCCATCGAAAGGTTCGACGGAAACATTTGAACTTTTTACCGATGCCATTTTTCAAGTTCTTCGACTTTCTTCTCTTACCGCTTAAAAATCCCTCCGCCCCAAATGTAACTTGGCTCTGATACCAATTGTTGGGATTTTAAGCGCGTAAGACTCTTAAAATATGAAGAACGTGAAAAATAAATAAACACACTACACAAGAAAAAAATATGAGAGAAAAATATATCTTCACTATTTCAGAACGATACACAAAAAAAACTCTCCCTGGTTTCAAGTGCTAAATACCAGACACTTATAAACAGACTTTTCACACCCTAAACCCGGATGTATTTTCCCAGTTACTAAATAATATTTACTCCCTACACTCACTCACAATTTTGGTGATATCTTGTGCAGTACCTCTCTCACACCCCTTCTCTCTTCCGTGTGTGAAAAAGAAACCCCTGCACAATGCTCCATGTTTTATAGCCAAATTAAACATGAATAGTGCAATAAAAGAAAAGTCAACAAAAAACATGCTAATAGCCACCAAAATCAGCCGAAAGCAAAATCTCCAAAATCAACATATTTGATTTCCTTTTGTTTTCTTTCTTTCTTTTTTCCTTTTTTGTTTCTTTTGATTATTTAATCAAGTATCCCAACAAACTCCACCTTGATTAATTAATCAAACCACGGTCCAGCTCCACCCCGCTCATTCCGGCAAGGTCAAAGTCTCCACCAACCTGAGAAGCTTCAAACATCACCCGCTTCTTCCATGTAAATGCTCCGCTCTTTGCACTTGTAATTTTTCCTTCTGATCGATTCTGTGTCAAATTTTTTCCTACAAGTTTATACAAGCCCTTTGACAAAACTCCTTTTGCTACCACCATTGCTCCCCTAGAAATTTTTAACACTCCACCTTGAGCAAAAATTCGGTAGCCTTCTAAGTCTAAAGCTCCCAATGAAATCAAATTTCCTTTTAGACCCGGTACATGTTTCACTCGAGTTAATGTTCTCACCACGCCATCAAACATGCGAACTTGCACTGTTCCGACCCCTGCAATCTTGCTCCGTGCACCATTTGCCATCTTCACAGCACCCCCATCACAAGGTTGATACGTATCAAACTTTTCCTTAACTGAACACATGTGAAACGAACAACCCGAATCTAATATCCAATCCGATTTACCTAGACTCTTTGTGGTTGCCAAAAACAAGACATCTTCACTTTCTTGGTTTGAACTTTCTGCAACCGTAGTCACGGGTGTTTTCCCGTCCTTCTTTTCCTTCCTCCTCTTCGGACAATCCCTTTTGAAATGACCCTCTTCATCGCAGTAGTAACACCGAAAGCTTTTACTACTCGATTTGAAGCGTTGGGACGCGCCGCCCCTCTCTTTAGACCGTCCTCGTTCCCGACCAGCTCCTTTTGCTACCAAAGCTTGACCGTCATTTGATACCCCGTTGCCACACCGTCGAGTCTCGTTCATCAACAACGCAGCAACTACTTCATCAAATTTTAAGGTCTCTTTTCAAAACAAAAGTGTGGTCACGATGTTGTCAAAAGATGAAGGCAATGAAGCCAACAAAAGCAGCGCCTTGTCCTCCTCTTCAATCTTCACATCAATGGATTCCAACTCTGTTGTAATCTTGTTGAATTCATCCAAGTGTCCATTAAAGTTAGCTTCCTGCGCCATTTGGAGACCAAACAGTCTCTTCTTCAAGTATAGCCTACTTGTCAACGATTTCGACTTGTACCGGCTCTCCAGCTTGTCCCAAATATCCACCGGGTCCGTTAAACAGAGAACCTCTCGAAGAGTATTATTTGCAAGGCATAGGCATATTGTACTTGTTGCCTTGTCCTTCAAATCCTCCCACTTTTCTTCCGACAATTTTTCCGGTTTGTCGTTCTTCTGGTGTTTGGCCCACTCAGCATCCGTCATTTTTTCTGTCCTCTGAACCTTCACCTTCAGAGCTTTGATTGTCCCTTCCGGGTAAGAACACTTCTTACTCGTAGTTGCCACAGAGTAAAATCGCCACGTCCATCGAAAGGTTCGACGGAAACATTTGAACTTTTTACCGATGCCATTTTTCAAGTTCTTCGACTTTCTTCTCTTACCGCTTAAAAATCCCTCCGCCCCAAATGTAACTTGGCTCTGATACCAATTGTTGGGATTTTAAGCGCGTAAGACTCTTAAAATATGAAGAACGTGAAAAATAAATAAATACACTACACAAGAAAAAAATATGAGAGAAAAATATATCTTCACTATTTCAGAACGATACACAAAAAAAAACTCTCCCTGGTTTCAAGTGCTAAATACCAGACACTTATAAACAGACTTTTCACACCCTAAACCCGGATGTATTTTCCCAGTTACTAAATAATATTTACTCCCTACACTCACTCACAATTTTGGTGATATCTTGTGCAGTACCTCTCTCACACCCCTTCTCTCTTCCGTGTGTGAAAAAGAAACCCCTGCACAATGCTCCATGTTTTATAGCCAAATTAAACATGAATAGTGCAATAAAAGAAAAGTCAACAAAAAACATGCTAATAGCCACCAAAATCAGCCGAAAGCAAAATCTCCAAAATCAACATATTTGATTTCCTTTTGTTTTCTTTCTTTCTTTTTTCCTTTTTTGTTTCTTTTGATTATTTAATCAAGTATCCCAACAAACTCCACCTTGATTAATTAATCAAACCACGGTCCAGCTCCACCCCACTCATTCCGGCAAGGTCAAAGTCTCCACCAACCTGAGAAGCTTCAAACATCACCTGCTTCTTCCATGTAAGTGCTCCGCTCTTTGCACTTGTAATATTTCCTTCTGATCGATTCTGTGTCAAATTTTTTCCTACAAGTTTATACAAGCCCTTTGACAAAACTCCTTTTGCTACCACCATTGCTCCCCTAGAAATTTTTAACACTCCACCTTGAGCAAAAATTCGGTAGCCTTCTAAGTCTAAAGCCCCCAATGAAATCAAATTTCCTTTTAGACCCGGTACATGTTTCACTCGAGTTAATGTTCTCACCACGCCATCAAACATGCGAACTTGCACTGTTCCGACCCCTGCAATCTTGCTCCGTGCACCATTTGCCATCTTCACAGCACCCCCATCACAAGGTTGATACGTATCAAACTTTTCCTTAACTGACAACATGTGAAACGAACAACCCGAATCTAATATCCAATCCGATTTACCTAGACTCTTTGTGGTTGCCAAAAACAAGACATCTTCACTTTCTTGGTTCGAACTTTCTGCAACCGCAGTCACGGGTGTTTTCCCGTCCTTCTTTTCCTTCCTCCTCTTCGGACAATCCCTTTTGAAATGACCCTCTTCATCGCAGTAGTAACACCGAAAGCTTTTACTACTCGATTTGAAGCGTTGGGACGCGCCGCCCCTCTCTTTAGACCGTCCTCGTTCCCGACCAGCTCCTTTTGCTACCAAAGCTTGACCGTCATTTGATACCCCGTTGCCACACCGTCGAGTCTCGTTCATCAACAACGCAGCAACTACTTCATCAAATTTTAAGGTCTCTTTTCCAAACAAAAGTGTGGTCACGATGTTGTCAAAAGATGAAGGCAATGAAGCCAACAAAAGCAGCGCCTTGTCCTCCTCTTCAATCTTCACATCAAGGGATTCCAACTCTGTTGTAATCTTGTTGAATTCATCAAAGTGTCCATTAAAGTTAGCTTCCTGCGCCATTTGGAGACCAAACAGTCGCTTCTTCAAGTATAGCCTACTTGTCAACGATTTCGACTTGTACCGGCTCTCCAGCTTGTCCCAAATATCCACTGGGTCCGTTAAACAGAGAACTTCTCAAAGAGTATTATTTGCAAGGCATAGGCATATTGTACTTGTTTCCATGTCCTTCAAATCCTCCCACTCTTCTTCCGACAATTTTTCCGGTTTGTCGTTCTTCTGGTGTTTGGCCCACTCAGCATCCGTCATTTTTTCTGTCCTCTGAACCTTCACCTTCAGAGCTTTGATTGTCCCTTCCCGGGTAAGAACACTTCTTACTCGTAGTTGCCACAGAGTAAAATCGCCACGTCCATCGAAAGGTTCGACGGAAACATTTGAACTTTTTACCGATGCCATTTTTCAAGTTCTTCGACTTTCTTCTTTTACCGCTTAAAAATCCCTCCGCCCAAATGTAACTTGGCTCTGATACCAATTGTTGGATTTTAAGCGCGTAAGACTCTTAAAATATGAAGAACGTGAAAAATAAATAAACACACTACACAAGAAAAAAATATGAGAGAAAAATATATCTTCACTATTTCAGAACGATACACAAAAAAAACTCTCCCTGGTTTCAAGTGCTAAATACCAGACACTTATAAACAGACTTTTCACACCCTAAACCCGGATGTATTTTCCCAGTTACTAAATAATATTTACTCCCTACACTCACTCACAATTTTGGTGATATCTTGTGCAGTACCTCTCTCACACCCCTTCTCTCTTCCGTGTGTGAAAAAGAAACCCCTGCACAATGCTCCATGTTTTATAGCCAAATTAAACATGAATAGTGCAATCAAAGAAAAGTCAACAAAAAACATGCTAATAGCCACCAAAATCAGCCGAAAGCAAAATCTCCAAAATCAACATATTTGATTTCCTTTTGTTTTCTTTCTTTCTTTTTTCCTTTTTTGTTTCTTTTGATTATTTAATCAAGTATCCCAACAAACTCCACCTTGATTAATTAATCAAACCACGGTCCAGCTCCACCCCACTCATTCCGGCAAGGTCAAAGTCTCCACCAACCTGAGAAGCTTCAAACATCACCTGCTTCTTCCATGTAAGTGCTCCGCTCTTTGCACTTGTAATTTTTCCTTCTGATCGATTGTGTGTCAAATTTTTTCCTACAAGTTTATACAAGCCCTTTGACAAAACTCCTTTTGCTACCACCATTGCTCCCCTAGAAATTTTTAACACTCCACCTTGAGCAAAAATTCGGTAGCCTTCTAAGTCTAAAGCTCCCAATGAAATCAAATTTCCTTTTAGACCCGGTACATGTTTCACTCGAGTTAATGTTCTCACCACGCCATCAAACATGCGAACTTGCACTGTTCCGACCCCTGCAATCTTGCTCCGTGCACCATTTGCCATCTTCACAGCACCCCCATCAAGAGGTTGATACGTATCAAACTTTTCCTTAACTGAACACATGTGAAACGAACAACCCGAATCTAATATCCAATCCGATTTACCTAGACTCTTTGTGGTTGCCAAAAACAAGACATCTTCACTTTCTTGGTTCGAACTTTCTGCAACCGTAGTCATGGGTGTTTTCCCGTCCTTCTTTTCCTTCCTCCTCTTCGGACAATCCCTTTTGAAATGACCCTCTTCATCGCAGTAGTAACACCGAAAGCTTTTACTACTCGATTTGAAGCGTTGGGACGCGCCGCCCCTCTCTTTAGACCGTCCTCGTTCCCGACCAGCTCCTTTTGCTACCAAAGCTTGACCGTCATTTGATACCCCGTTGCCACACCGTCGAGTCTCGTTCATCAACAACGCAGCAACTACTTCATCAAATTTTAAGGTCTCTTTTCAAAACAAAAGTGTGGTCACGATGTTGTCAAAAGATGAAGGCAATGAAGCCAACAAAAGCAGCGCCTTGTCCTCCTCTTCAATCTTCACATCAATGGATTCCAACTCTGTTGTAATCTTGTTGAATTCATCCAAGTGTCCATTAAAGTTAGCTTCCTGCGCCATTTGGAGACCAAACAGTCTCTTCTTCAAGTATAGCCTACTTGTCAACGATTTCGACTTGTACCGGCTCTCCAGCTTGTCCCAAATATCCACCGGGTCCGTTAAACAGAGAACCTCTCGAAGAGTATTATTTGCAAGGCATAGGCATATTGTACTTGTTGCCTTGTCCTTCAAATCCTCCCACTTTCTTCCGACAATTTTTCCGGTTTGTCGTTCTTCTGGTGTTTGGCCCACTCAGCATCCGTCATTTTTTCTGTCCTCTGAACCTTCACCTTCAGAGCTTTGATTGTCCCTTCCCGGGTAAGAACACTTCTTACTCGTAGTTGCCACAGAGTAAAATCGCCACGTCCATCGAAAGGTTCGACGGAAACATTTGAACTTTTTACCGATGCCATTTTTCAAGTTCTTCGACTTTCTTCTCTTACCGCTTAAAAATCCCTCCGCCCCAAATGTAACTTGGCTCTGATACCAATTGTTGGGATTTTAAGCGCGTAAGACTCTTAAAATATGAAGAACGTGAAAAATAAATAAACACACTACACAAGAAAAAAATATGAGAGAAAAATATATCTTCACTATTTCAGAACGATACACAAAAAAAACTCTCCCTGGTTTCAAGTGCTAAATACCAGACACTTATAAACAGACTTTTCACACCCTAAACCCGGATGTATTTTCCCAGTTACTAAATAATATTTACTCCCTACACTCACTCACAATTTTGGTGATATCTTGTGCAGTACCTCTCTCACACCCCTTCTCTCTTCCGTGTGTGAAAAAGAAACCCCTGCACAATGCTCCATGTTTTATAGCCAAATTAAACATGAATAGTGCAATAAAAGAAAAGTCAACAAAAAACATGCTAATAGCCACCAAAATCAGCCGAAAGCAAAATCTCCAAAATCAACATATTTGATTTCCTTTTGTTTTCTTTCTTTCTTTTTCCTTTTTTGTTTCTTTGATTATTTAATCAAGTATCCCAACAAACTCCACCTTGATTAATTAATCAAACCACGGTCCAGCTCCACCCCGCTCATTCCGGCAAGGTCAAAGTCTCCACCAACCTGAGAAGCTTCAAACATCACCCGCTTCTTCCATGTAAATGCTCCGCTCTTTGCACTTGTAATTTTTCCTTCTGATCGATTCTGTGTCAAATTTTTTCCTACAAGTTTATACAAGCCCTTTGACAAAACTCCTTTTGCTACCACCATTGCTCCCTAGAAATTTTTAACACTCCACCTTGAGCAAAAATTCGGTAGCCTTCTAAGTCTAAAGCTCCCAATGAAATCAAATTTCCTTTTAGACCCGGTACATGTTTCACTCGAGTTAATGTTCTCACCACGCCATCAAACATGCGAACTTGCACTGTTCCGACCCCTGCAATCTTGCTCCGTGCACCATTTGCCATCTTCACAGCACCCCCATCACAAGGTTGATACGTATCAAACTTTTCCTTAACTGAACACATGTGAAACGAACAACCCGAATCTAATATCCAATCCGATTTACCTAGACTCTTTGTGGTTGCCAAAAACAAGACATCTTCACTTTCTTGGTTCGAACTTTCTGCAACCGTAGTCACGGGTGTTTTCCCGTCCTTCTTTTCCTTCCTCCTCTTCGGACAATCCCTTTTGAAATGACCCTCTTCATCGCAGTAGTAACACCGAAAGCTTTTACTACTCGATTTGAAGCGTTGGGACGCGCCGCCCCTCTCTTTAGACCGTCCTTGTTCCCGACCAGCTCCTTTTGCTACCAAAGCTTGACCGTCATTTGATACCCCGTTGCCACACCGTCGAGTCTCGTTCATCAACAACGCAGCAACTACTTCATCAAATTTTAAGGTCTCTTTTCAAAACAAAAGTGTGGTCACGATGTTGTCAAAAGATGAAGGCAATGAAGCCAACAAAAGCAGCGCCTTGTCCTCCTCTTCAATCTTCACATCAATGGATTCCAACTCTGTTGTAATCTTGTTGAATTCATCCAAGTGTCCATTAAAGTTAGCTTCCTGCGCCATTTGGAGACCAAACAGTCTCTTCTTCAAGTATAGCCTACTTGTCAACGATTTCGACTTGTACCGGCTCTCCAGCTTGTCCCAAATATCCACCGGGTCCGTTAAACAGAGAACCTCTCGAAGAGTATTATTTGCAAGGCATAGGCATATTGTACTTGTTGCCTTGTCCTTCAAATCCTCCCACTCTTCTTCCGACAATTTTTCCGGTTTGTCGTTCTTCTGGTGTTTGGCCCACTCAGCATCCGTCATTTTTTCTGTCCTCTGAACCTTCACCTTCAGAGCTTTGATTGTCCCTTCCCGGGTAAGAACACTTCTTACTCGTAGTTGCCACAGAGTAAAATCGCCACGTCCATCGAAAGGTTCGACGGAAACATTTGAACTTTTTACCGATGCCATTTTTCAAGTTCTTCGACTTTCTTCTCTTACCGCTTAAAAATCCCTCCGCCCCAAATGTAACTTGGCTCTGATACCAATTGTTGGGATTTTAAGCGCGTAAGACTCTTAAAATATGAAGAACGTGAAAAATAAATAAACACACTACACAAGAAAAAAATATGAGAGAAAAATATATCTTCACTATTTCAGAACGATACACAAAAAAAAACTCTCCCTGGTTTCAAGTGCTAAATACCAGACACTTATAAACAGACTTTTCACACCCTAAACCCGGATGTATTTTCCGAGTTACTAAATAATATTTACTCCCTCCACTCACTCACAATTTTGGTGATATCTTGTGTAGTACCTCTCTCACACCCTTTCTCTCTTCCGTGTGTGAAAAAGAAACCCCTGCACAATGCTCCATGTTTTATAGCCAAATTAAACATGAATAGTGCAATAAAAGAAAAGTCAACAAAAAACATGCTAATAGCCACCAAAATCAGCCGAAAGCAAAATCTCCAAAATCAACATATTTGATTTCCTTTTGTTTTCTTTCTTTCTTTTTTCCTTTTTTGTTTCTTTTGATTATTTAATCAAGTATCCCAACAAACTCCACCTTGATTAATTAATCAAACCACGGTCCAGCTCCACCCCGCTCATTCCGGCAAGGTCAAAGTCTCCACCAACCTGAGAAGCTTCAAACATCACCCGCTTCTTCCATGTAAATGCTCCGCTCTTTGCACTTGTAATTTTTCCTTCTGATCGATTCTGTGTCAAATTTTTTCCTACAAGTTTATACAAGCCCTTTGACAAAACTCCTTTTGCTACCACCATTGCTCCCCTAGAAATTTTAACACTCCACCTTGAGCAAAAATTCGGTAGCCTTCTGAGTCTAAAGCTCCCAATGAAATCAAATTTCCTTTTAGACCCGGTACATGTTTCACTCGAGTTAATGTTCTCACCACGCCATCAAACATGCGAACTTGCACTGTTCCGACCCCTGCAATCTTGCTCCGTGCACCATTTGCCATCTTCACAGCACCCCCATCACAAGGTTGATACGTATCAAACTTTTCCTTAACTGAACACATGTGAAACGAACAACCCGAATCTAATATCCAATCCGATTTACCTAGACTCTTTGTGGTTGCCAAAAACAAGACATCTTCACTTTCTTGGTTCGAACTTTCTGCAACCGCAGTCACGGTGTTTTCCCGTCCTTCTTTTCCTTCCTCCTCTTCGGACAATCCCTTTTGAAATGACCCTCTTCATCGCAGTAGTAACACCGAAAGCTTTTACTACTCGATTTGAAGCGTTGGGACGCGCCGCCCTCTCTTTAGACCGTCCTCGTTCCCGACCAGCTCCTTTTGCTACCAAAGCTTGACCGTCATTTGATACCCCGTTGCCACACCGTCGAGTCTCGTTCATCAACAACGCAGCAACTACTTCATCAAATTTTAAGGTCTCTTTTCCAAACAAAAGTGTGGTCACGATGTTGTCAAAAGATGAAGGCAATGAAGCCAACAAAAGCAGCGCCTTGTCCTCCTCTTCAATCTTCACATCAAGGGATTCCAACTCTGTTGTAATCTTGTTGAATTCATCAAAGTGTCCATTAAAGTTAGCTTCCTGCGCCATTTGGAGACCAAACAGTCGCTTCTTCAAGTATAGCCTACTTGTCAACGATTTCGACTTGTACCGGCTCTCCAGCTTGTCCCAAATATCCACTGGTCCGTTAAACAGAGAACTTCTCAAAGAGTATTATTTGCAAGGCATAGGCATATTGTACTTGTTTCCATGTCCTTCAAATCCTCCCACTCTTCTTCCGACAATTTTCCGGTTTGTCGTTCTTCTGGTGTTTGGCCCACTCAGCATCCGTCATTTTTTCTGTCCTCTGAACCTTCACCTTCAGAGCTTTGATTGTCCCTTCCCGGGTAAGAACACTTCTTACTCGTAGTTGCCACAGAGTAAAATCGCCACGTCCATCGAAAGTTCGACGGAAACATTTGAACTTTTTACCGATGCCATTTTTCAAGTTCTTCGACTTTCTTCTTTTACCGCTAAAAATCCCTCCGCCCCAAATGTAACTTGGCTCTGATACCAATTTGTTGGGATTTTAAGCGCGTAAGACTCTTAAAATATGAAGAACGTGAAAAATAAATAAACACACTACACAAGAAAAAAATATGAGAGAAAAATATATCTTCACTATTTCAGAACGATACACAAAAAAAAAACTCTCCCTGGTTTCAAGTGCTAAATACCAGACACTTATAAACAGACTTTTCACACCCTAAACCCGGATGTATTTTCCAGTTACTAAATAATATTTACTCCCTACACTCACTCACAATTTTGGTGATATCTTGTGCAGTACCTCTCTCACACCCCTTCTCTCTTCCGTGTGTGAAAAAGAAACCCCTGCACAATGCTCCATGTTTTATAGCCAAATTAAACATGAATAGTGCAATAAAAGAAAAGTCAACAAAAAACATGCTAATAGCCACCAAAATCAGCCGAAAGCAAAATCTCCAAAATCAACATATTTGATTTCCTTTTGTTTTCTTTCTTTCTTTTTCCTTTTTTGTTTCTTTTGATTATTTAATCAAGTATCCCAACAAACTCCACCTTGATTAATTAATCAAACCACGGTCCAGCTCCACCCCGCTCATTCCGGCAAGGTCAAAGTCTCCACCAACCTGAGAAGCTTCAAACATCACCCGCTTCTTCCATGTAAATGCTCCGCTCTTTGCACTTGTAATTTTCCTTCTGATCGATTCTGTGTCAAATTTTTCCTACAAGTTTATACAAGCCCTTTGACAAAACTCCTTTTGCTACCACCATTGCTCCCCTAGAAATTTTTAACACTCCACCTTGAGCAAAAATTCGGTAGCCTTCTAAGTCTAAAGCCCCCAATGAAATCAAATTTCCTTTTAGACCCGGTACATGTTTCACTCGAGTTAATGTTCTCACCACGCCATCAAACATGCGAAGTTGCACTGTTCCGACCCCTGCAATCTTGCTCCGTGCACCATTTGCCATCTTCACAGCACCCCCATCACAAGGTTGATACGTATGAAACTTTTCCTTAACTGAACACATGTGAAACGAACAACCCGAATCTAATATCCAATCCGATTTACCTAGACTCTTTGTGGTTGCCAAAAACAAGTCATCTTCACTTTCTTGGTTCGAACTTTCTGCAACCGTAGTCACGGGTGTTTTCCCGTCCTTCTTTTCCTTCCTCCTCTTTGGACAATCCCTTTTGAAATGACCCACTTCATCGCAGTAGTAACACCGAAAGCTTTTACTACTCGATTTGAAGCGTTGGGACGCGCCGCCCCTCTCTTTAGACCATCCTCGTTCCCGACCAGCTCCTTTTGCTACCAAAGCTTGACCGTCATTTGATACCCCGTTGCCACACCGTCGAGTCTCGTTCAACAACAACGCAGCAACCACTTCATCAAATTTTAAGGTCTCTTTTCCAAACAAAAGTGTGGTCACGATGTTGTCAAAAGATGAAGGCAATGAAGCCAACAAAAGCAGCGCCTTGTCCTCCTCTTCAATCTTCACATCAATGGATTCCAACTCTGTTGTAATCTTGTTGAAATCATCCAAGTGTCCATTAAAGTTAGCTTCCTGCGCCATTTGGAGACCAAACAGTCGCTTCTTCAAGTATAGCCTACTTGTCAACGATTTCGACTTGTACCGGCTCTCCAGCTTGTCCCAAATATCCACCGGGTCCGTTAAACAGAGAACCTCTCGAAGAGTATTATTTGCAAGGCATAGGCATATTGTACTTGTTTCCATGTCCTTCAAATCCTCCCACTCTTCTTCCGACAATTTTTCCGGTTTGTCGTTCTTCTGGTGTTTGGCCCACTCAGCATCCGTCATTTTTTCTGTCCTCTGAACCTTCACCTTCAGAGCTTTGATTGTCCCTTCCCGGGTAAGAACACTTCTTACTCGTAGTTGCCACAGAGTAAAATCGCCACGTCCATCGAAAGGTTCGACGGAAACATTTGAACTTTTTACCGATGCCATTTTTCAAGTTCTTCGACTTTCTTCTCTTACCGCTTAAAAATCCTCCGCCCCAAATGTAACTTGGCTCTGATACCAATTGTTGGGATTTTAAGCGCGTAAGACTCTTAAAATATGAAGAACGTGAAAATAAATAAACACACTACACAAGAAAAAAATATGAGAGAAAAATATATCTTCACTATTCAGAACGATACACAAAAAAAAACTCTCCTGGTTTCAAGTGCTAAATACCAGACACTTATAAACAGACTTTTCACACCCTAAACCCGGATGTATTTTCCGAGTTACTAAATAATATTTACTCCCTACACTCACTCACAATTTTGTGATATCTTGTGTAGTACCTCTCTCACACCCTTTCTCTCTTCCGTGTGTGAAAAAAAACCCCTGCACAATGCTCCATGTTTATAGCCAAATTAAACATGAATAGTGCAACAAAGAAAAGTCAATAAAAAACATGCTAATAGCCACCAAAATCAGCCGAAAGCAAAATCTCCAAAAATCAAACATATTTGATTTCCTTTTGTTTTCTTTCTTTTCTTTTTTTCCTTTTTTGTTTCTTTTGATTATTTAATCAAGTATCCCAACAAACTCCACCTTGATTAATTAATCAAACCACGGTCCAGCTCCACCCCGCTCATTCCGGCAAGGTCAAAGTCTCCACCAACCTGAGAAGCTTCAAACATCACCCGCTTCTTCCATGTAAATGCTCCGCTCTTTGCACTTGTAATTTTTCCTTCTGATCGATTCTGTGTCAAATTTTTTCCTACAAGTTTATACAAGCCCTTTGACAAAACTCCTTTTGCTACCACCATTGCTCCCCTAGAAATTTTTAACACTCCACCTTGAGAAAAAATTCGGTAGCCTTCTGAGTCTAAAGCCCCCAATGAAATCAAATTTCCTTTTAGACCCGGTACATGTTTCACTCGAGTTAATGTTCTCACCACGCCATCAAACATGCGAACTTGCACTGTTCCGACCCCTGCAATCTTGCTCCGTGCACCATTTTCCATCTTCACAGCACCCCCATCACAAGGTTGATACGTATCAAACTTTTCCTTAACTGAACACATGTGAAACGAACAACCCGAATCTAATATCCAATCCGATTTACCTAGACTCTTTGTGGTTGCCAAAAACAAGTCATCTTCACTTTCTTGGTTCGAACTTTCTGCAACCGCAGTCACGGGTGTTTTCCCGTCCTTCTTTTCCTTCCTCCTCTTCGGACAATCCCTTTTGAAATGACCCTCTTCATCGCAGTAGTAACACCGAAAGCTTTTACTACTCGATTTGAAGCGTTGGGACGCGCCGCCCCTCTCTTTAGACCGTCCTCGTTCCCGACCAGCTCCTTTTGCTACCAAAGCTTGACCGTCATTTGATACCCCGTTGCCACACCGTCGAGTCTCGTTCATCA